>BMAO01021881.1:0-18591 GCA_019973975.1 Trichonephila clavata
ATTTTTTTCCATCTGGCAACTGTTTTTTTAATTCAAGCTTGTTTTATTGAATGGCAATACTATTATCGTCTATACTTTGTTTACATTGCTCATTCGAAAGCGTTCTTTATTACTAGTTATTTTTGATATTTTTACAATTTATTCATTTATTTTATTTAATTTTAACGTTTTATTTCATTGTGAATAATTTCAAATGCCGAAAACTAGATCAAAAGTGACTAGAAAGAGAAGGTTTATGGAAACAGATTTACCAAGTCAGCACCAAACAGTAAACAAGGCGTCGTCTGCAAGTGAAGCAAAATTGAGCACTAATGACAGTTTTGATGTGCCTGAACCTATATTTCATGGTTCTACAGGTAATCGAATTATTGATTTCCAAGCTTTATTGGGAATTATTTCAATCCTGTGTTGTCCGGAATGCTATGCAACTGGATTGAAACTAACAGAAGATTCCAGGGAAGGACTTTGCTCTAACTTGTGTGTGTCTTGCAGTTGTGGATTCATGACTGGATTTACTTCTACCCGTACAGAAAATAAAAAATTCACTCTCAATACTTTATTGATATTTGGATTGAGATTGATTGGCAAGGGAATTCACAGCTGGTAAGAAGTTGCTATGTACTTTAAATTTGCCCTGCATTTCTAAAAACACCTTCAGAGCTCATGAACTCAAACTGCTGGAAGCAGTACAGTTTTGTTCTGAAGAAAATATGAAAGCTGCATCAACAGAAGTGCGAAATTTAAAAAAAGTACAAATTGTGGTGTTTCAGTAGATGGCACATGGCAGCGGAGAGGCCATATGTCGCTTAATGGTTGCGTCTCAGCTATTTCCATTGATACTGGAAAATTTTAGATTTGGAAGTAATGACTCAGTATTGAAAAATGTGTGAAATGAAAGTGAAATCTGCGCATGAATGCTCAAACTATAAAGGATCCTCAGGAAATATGAAAGCTGTTGGAGCTTTCAGAATTTTTGAAAGATCATTGATAAAACGAGACTTGCAGTACACCGAGTACTATGGTGATGGGGATTCCAAGGGCTTTTTACAAGTAAAGAATATATATGGGGAAAACAGTGTCTCAAAACTCGAATGTATAGGTCATATACAAAAAAGAGTAGGCTCACGTCTAAGGAAACTAAAAAAGAACACCAAAGGACTTGGTGGAAAAGAGCAAACTAACTGATAAGTTTATCGATAAACTGCAGAACTATTACGGGATTGCCATCCGTAGCAATGTTGGATGTCTCGAAAAAATGCAATCTGCTGTAATAGCTGTTTTCTTTCACTGCTGCTCTAGCAATCAAAATCCCATGCATGGGCAATGTCCTACAGGGAAAGACAGCTGGTGCAAGTATAAACGAGCATTATGCGATGAAAAAGTACACATAGACAAAACAACAGGCCTTTCAAATTCAGTTATTAAAGTGATAAAGCCCACTTACTTAGCACTCTGTGATAAAGATTTGTTAAAAAAATGCCTCCATGGCATGACCCAAAATAATAATGAAAGTTTTAATAATGTATTATGGTCTATTTTACCAAAAGAAATTTTTGTTCACAAGAAAACTTTGTTTTTGGGTTCACACATTGCTGTCCTATTATATAATTCAGGTTATTTAGGACTGTTTCATGTATTTAATTATTTAGGTATGGTAATTGATCCAATGATACTTAAAAACTACATGGGAATCGACACAGAACGTATTCAAAAATCAAAACGCCAGCCATTACCTCAACAAAACTCTCCAGAAAACAGCAAAAAGCCAAAAAAAGTCAAAATTAGCTAAAAATGAAGCTAAAGAAGGCTTAACCTATAAATATGGAGAGTTTTGAAAATGTTTTGTAAGTAGAAAAGTATTTATTTTGTGTTAAAAAAATGTTTAATGTGTTTTACGAGAAACTTTTTCAATATTTTTCTTCACGATAAAGTTCACTATACAAAATATTTTTAAGATAGTAAATTGAAATTTTTAGAACATGTTTTGTGTAGTTCTATCTGTGTTATGAATCAAAATCTAATGTCTGTATATATATATATAAATATTTAATTGCTTTTTTATGAAAAAAAGCATTAATTTTTTAAAAAAATTAGTTTTTGCATACAATTTGGTGTATTTAAAAAACTTTTTCAAGTATTACAAATCTTTTGATACCTAACATAGATAAAGATGTTATTTATGTGCTGTATAAATATTATATGAATAAACTTATTAGAATTTTGTGTAAAAGATTTGTCGTAACTGCAATTTTTCCCCAAAATTTCGCTAAAAACGACAATTGTTATAGTGTATAAAATTCTCAGGAAAACAGCAAAAGGTTAAAAAAAATTCCAAATAAGTTTTACATGAAATTTAAAAGAGCTTGAGCTATAAATATGGTGAGTTTAAAAATGTACAATCAGTAGAAAATTTTCACATAGCATTAAAATCTTTAAATGCATTTTCTGAGAAACTATGTTTTTCAATTTTTTTCTTCACGGTACGGTTGACTACAAGATTTCTTTTTAAGATATTGACTTGAAATTTTCAGGGAATCTTTAATTTAGTTTGATCTGTAGTCTAGTCTATAATCTAATACCTGTGTATATATTTATTTATTTTATTGCACTTTTTGTGAGAAAATAACATTAGTTTTTTGTAAAAAAATGAGTTTTTGCATAAAAATTGACATATTTTGAAAACTTTACAGAAGTATTATAAATTTCATAGTTATAATCACAGAAAATGATGTTATTTATGTACTGTATAAATATTATTAGAATATATGTATCAGAATTTTCAACACAATCCTTACCGTAATTGCAATTTTTCACTAAAATTTCACTCAAAATTCCCTATATTTCCAAAAATATTTATAACTTTGTAAAAACTGTGTTTGAATTCTTACTTTTATGTCCCATTACAAATAAAAATATGTTTACATAAGTGAAATTTTACATATTTCAAAAAAAGTGCTCCGAAGGTAGTCACATACCTTAAAAAGTCAAAAAGGCAAAGGGAATGGAATTTTTCCTTCATTCGTAAAGTTATTAATAACCAATAAAATTACTATACAATACAAAATCTAATTTTAAACATTGCATGTTGCCGCCCATCCGGTATAGTGGTCAGTGAAGCTGACTGCGGTGCCGCAGGGACTGGGTTCGAATCCCGGAGAAGGCATGGATGTTTGTGTTGTAATCCTTTCTCTTCTGTCTGTGTTGTTTACCCCCCGTGTTATACGTTTCGGTGGTGCACGGGGTTTATAAATGTTAAAATAAAAAAAAAAAAAAAAAAACATTGCATGTAAACTACACGTACACTAATACAAATGTACGATATTTTTCGATGTTGACAAGAATTGATCATGCTCCGCAAGCTATGCCTTGAAAATCAAAACAGATATTTCATAGAAATAGATATTTGCTATAGAAATTTTTATGTTGAGTTATGATATTTCCCCAATTACATATAACATATCTATAATAATCGTTGCCTCCACATATATCACCTACTACGTAATTACGTGATAAACTCACTAATACATTGTGTTAGCAATGCAAACATTATGTCCAGCAAACTTGATCATAGGCTTTCTCACTAGAAGATTTTGAGACAGCAGAAGGAGGCATGTGTCCAAATGTTCATCAGCTAGATTATCTGTGCAATGTAACATGAGGTGGAAGTTAGGAGCATTATCTACTAAAGTTTAATACTTCCTTAGAACTTAGTCAAAGTATATGATTTAAATAATTTTAAACCTCATATTTATTTAAAAATACGTATAAGTATTACTTTCTAAAGTTCCGAGGCAAAGAACAGCTTAAAATTCACCAATGAAAAAAAGGCCCTATAAACTTGAAATATAACGTAAAAGGCTTTATTGATCTGCAAATTACATAATACATGCAAACAGTTACACAATTCTTCAATAAAAATCATCGTCGATAAATTATATTATTTTTTATTAGAATTATATATAAAATATTAGAATATAAAAGGGTTTCGATTTGATTTTTTATTACATTAACCTACATGAAGGATTTTGAAGACCAACCTCACAATTTTACACCTCTGTCAAGTGAGGAGGATGAGCTGGCATCCCACTCTTCAAACTTTCACACTATGCCGAAGAAAAAGTTTCGAATGCAGGCGATTTATAAGCTCAAGTTAAATAAATTGATTTAATATATTTTTATTTAAAAAATATTTTTGAAAATCAAAATAATTTAAAACAATGAAAAAAAATTTTAAAATTAAAAATAAAGTTCAAAAGTATCCTCTAAATTTAAAATAAAATAGATGCATACAATGTACCGGGAAAATACTTCAAAAAAGTTTTGATGAATATCCATTTCTCTAAAATTTGGGAAACATTGTAAGAGAGAGAGAATTATTAATTGCTCAATCTTTGGTACATTCCTATTAAAAGACAATGGATTATTACGCATACAATGATCATTAACTAGATTATTTTTATAAACTCGAACTTTTCAATCCCATACGACTAATCGATAAGGCAGTCACAAATAGAAGATAAAATTTAAAATTATTAACGAGAAAAAGTAAACCAGAGAAATAGTGAAATCTATGTTCCAAGCAAATATAATCGTGTTTTTATTATTCTGCTTTTCAATCAATTGATCATGATTTAGTTTTCCGCCACGAACTTTTTTCTTCAGAATAATGCTGCAGGCCTTAAAAATGAAATATCATCGTAAATAAATGTACTGAATTTCCGAATGTTACGCTTATGTAAAAGGTCAACCATTTCATAAAGAAATAAAAGCGTATAAAATCTGGAAATGTAGCATGCACACACGTACGCAACTCTATGCATTTTAAATCATGAAGAAATCATGTGTCATTTTAAATGCCAAATATCTATATAAAAGAAGTTAATGCTAATTCTTTTTTATTTTACAAATTACGTCTATTTTCTTCCTTATTTACATAATTTTAATAACACACACACACACACACACGCGCGCGCGCGCACATGTATATGATAATTATTTCTTAATACATTTTTCACTTTTTAAAATTTTCTCGATTTCTCTCTTTTTAAAAAAATTATTTGGATATTTTAAAATAGTTTCAGACTTTGAATACAAATGGTGTCATTACTGAGGGAGTAAACTATTAATATCGTCGTTTAATTTTCTAGTTCACATTCATACTTCAATTCTCAGTTCTCTACATTATTTAATTTTCCTTTATTGACATTTTATTTATGCATTTTGAATTTCAGATTGCGCTTTTTTAGTTGGTTTATATATATGCCATTATTTCCATTTATATTATATGCTTTAAAATTCTTTTTATATTTATTAGTATACAGTTTGAAAACACGTGAAGATTTTAGGCTTAATTGATATTCAAAATTTATTCATTAATTTTCTTCTGCTACAATGTTTCAATTTTCTCTTGAAAGAGGATGGTTAGAGGATTCTATAAAGCATGTTTAACCCTACTTCACAGACGCAAGTCAGTGAAAGCTTTAGAAAATATAACAGTTTTGTATGTTAGCTTATTGACTTTTTCTTAATCTTTTAACAGGCCCACTTATCTGTCTATCCACTTACCTATCTATTCATCTATATATCCATCTATCAATTTTTCTATGTATCTATCACAACATTTTTCGACATTTTTTCAGAATCATTTATTTAATTGTATTGGAAAGTATCAGATTCAAAAACATAAGCAAATGTTTTGGCGAATATTTGAAATAGTTTGAATTGAAACACTTATACAACTGAAGTTAGAAAAAAAAATTGAAAAAAAAATTCGTTCGTGAATTTTCATGTATTCTAAAGTAAGAATTTGAAAAACTTTCAAATGTATTATTTACTTTTTTCCTATAAGATGCTTACTCTACTTAGAAAAATAATTTAAAGTTGCATAAACACTGGGAAAACGTTTGAGATTCCTTATAATTGATCACTTTAGAATAACAATATAATTGCTTGGTAACTATTCTCCAAAATATTTTCAAGAACTTTAAAACCTTAAAGAGAATTGAAGAAGGTTTTAAAAAATAAATAAATAAAGAGTTCATTAGTTATGTTAAAACGTTTCTTGCTTGAATTGAAAACCATTAGAATGATATTTTTAATGCGCTTAATGCTTGTCATAAATTTTGCAATTAATTTTGCTAAATTTATTCTACAAGATTTTCATTTAAATGATGGTTAATATTTATTGCATAATTAGCTATTTAAATTATTCAAACTTAATGGATATAGTTTTTGAGGCGTGAATTAAACTGAAACTAATTAAATAACTTTAAAAGTACTTGAATTTGTAAAACTTAAGTGCACATTTTAAATATGCATAAAAAGTACACATTCCCAGTCTTGTTTTGATGCATTATGTCCTAAGAGCCCATAAACTATTAAAAGCAAGTGTGTGTGTATGTGGATTATTGTAAAAGTAATATATTTCTTTGGAGCTGAAATTACATCAATAGACTGATTAATTGTATTATGACTCCTGAACTTTTTTAACACTTACATTTTTCGAGATGAAAATATATATTTAGGACGAAAAATTAATCAAAACATATTACCAATAATTAATCAAAATTTATAATTATATAAATATCTTAAATTTAATGTGAAGAAAGAATAAATGCAAAGATATAAATCAAATATACGATATTTCTAAGCATTTTCTCCTAAATTTTAAAAACTTTTATCTTCAAGAAATCAAAAATGTTTTCAGGTTAAGAAAATAATAATATTAGAGGCAATTATTAATTACTTCAAATTTATTAAATAATTATTTAAATCAGGCAAGATTTATATCTAACAGTAATTCATTAATATTAAATGTATATAAAAGTAGAGTCTCAAAGACGTTTACATATAGTAAATAGTATAACATTATTTTTATATGGATTCCTTTTTAAAAAGTAAACCTTTCATATTAAAACTAATGATTTCGTGTATCCTTTTTGTTCCTTTATGATTTAAATTATTTGTTTTTCTTTTTAACTATTTTCTCTATATATGTTAATAAACACATATATATTCTCTAGCAGAATTTCATAAAACATGCAATTTTCTTTATATCCCAATAATAATATAGATTTATTAATTTTACGTTCATTCTGACGGTATTTTATCAAACATGATAACATTATTTTACATTATTTTAATCTTAAGTATTTTAAACAAAATTAAGTACTAAAACACTAATTATTTTTATAATGTGATTTTCTTCATAAGCAATTATTATTATAATTGTTAGAAATTTTAAACGCATGCATCAAGAAGTCTTATTTGTATACAAATTGTAAAAATCTTGCCGATATATGATTCCTTATAGAACGTTATAAACGGAGAACGGAATAAAATTTGGTATGCAGGTATTATATATTATGCTCTCAAGAATGAGAGAGATGCGACAAACAAGAATCTATTCTCATAATTAAGGAAGCATGATTATCATGATATAAAACGTAATCTGAAGTTTCAACGGTATACTTAAAACGAAAAGTGGTAGCGTTAGAGGGATAAAAGAGAAAACATAAAAACCGTGATGTTTAACAGAACACGCCTCGCTTTTCTATTGGTGTCTCGTTTCCCATTGTATACTGCTCTGCATCTACAAAGGCGAGTCGGAAAATAAGTTTCCCCTGTCGGCTGTGGTCAGAGTTGTGTATGAAAGTCAAAACATAGAATGATACATTAAAGATAAGACACAACTTTATTTTTCCACAAAAGTACCAAGTACATTGAGACATTTGTCATACCATTTGATAAGCTTCAAAATACCCTCCAAGAAAAACTCAGGGCTTTGCATACGGAAGAAGCGTTTAACGATTTGTTTGACTTTAGCGTTGCTTCCAAAGCACCTTCTCTCCAGATTCTTCTTCAAAGCTAGAAACAAATAAATGTCACTTGGTGCGAAATCAAGAAATGTATGGCGGATGGTGTGGGTGCTCCCACCAAGAGTTGTAAAGTGGTTTTGCATTGCCGTCGCCAAATGCATTGTTATCCAACAACAGAACGTCAGATCTAAGAGGACCAGGCCATTTTTACCGAAACCATATTCTGGATCGCGATTGACCTCTACCCAATGGTGTATCGGTGTTTTGCACTTTCACCTGTTGTTTAGCTGTTCGCCCATAATGCTTTTTCCGTATGCAAAGCCTTGAGTTATTTCTGGAGGGTTTTTTGAAGCTTATCAAGCGGTATGATATAAGTCTCAATGTACTTGCTACTTATGTGAAAAAATAAAGTTATATCTTATCTTTAATGTCTCATTCTATGTTTTGACTTTCATATACAGCTCTGACTACAATCGACAGGGAAAATTTATTTTCCGACTCACCCTCGAAAACTTTTTAATCTTTCTTTCTCAAAAATAGAAGAAACAAAAATATGTAGATTTCCAAGTCTAATGTAGGATACTGTCATAGCTGACGTCATTGCTCTACACCAGTGGTCTTCAAACTTTTTCAACTCACGGAACTTCTAGAACTAGAAAGTGCTTCCGTGGAACTCCGTTCCATACACATACTTCGAAGAATAAATCTCAAAACAATATTTTTCAAGTAGAACAACATGTTATAGGCATTTTCTGTAAAAACTATTAAAAAGTATTGCATTTATTATTAAAAAATCCTAATCTAATTTTTTAATAAAGTGTTTTCATCAACAATATTAATTTGTAATTCATGTGTCAGCTATGCATGCATTATATTTAGCAACTGAGAAATGTGCTTACTAGTCTAGATCTATTGAGATTAAATGCAATCGCATTACGTATTCTGAGTTTTAATTTGCTTTTATACTTTGTTTTGTAGCCACTTACGTTGAGATACGTACGTTACGTACGTACGTGAGCCACTTACGTTGAGTTACGTATATTTCACTATGAACACAATGTTCTAAACGGCACTGAAATGCTTATAGCTGTTTGAGAAATCCCGTGTATATATTTTTCATGAATTAGCAACCTAAAATTTAGAAGCTGTTTTTGCTTAAATTTAGATTTTAACCTCAACTCTGTTGATATGTTGTTCACTTTCCTTCACTATAGGTGCAGTTTTCCCCAAATGTAAAAATGTGCAATTTCCATCAGAAAAATATATAGTTTTGCAAGACATTGTGCTAACTGAGTAAAAAATTATTTCGTTTAACCCGAAATAGTAAACAATAGAATATTCACAATCTAGTAGGAAGTATATATATAAAGATAAAACGTTTTAACATTCTTTTATTATATTATAATAAAAATTTAAACAGTGCTGTAAAATAAAGTTACTATATATAAATAAAATTTTCAGTTTTAAAGAATAGGATGAGCTTTAGATACTTGTAACTTATAAATTTCAATGAGAAAGTGAAGCCATTTTTCATATATATTGATTTCTTCTCGAATATTTTATTGTGACTCGTGGAACCCCTGGGTATACCTTGTGGTACCCCAGGATTTCGTGGAACACAGTTTGAAGACCACAGCTCTACACAAAGGAAAAAGCCCTAAGAACTGAGTGCTGTGTCTAATTGCCTTTTCCTTGGACTGAAACGTCGTGTCTGTAACTGTGAAATAATACAACAAAATGATAACGCTTTATTGTCTGAATGGACAAAATGTCACAGAGGCATTGCTTGTATATTGCAGAGGCCACCAACTACAATGAGATCCGCATTCAGTAGAAGCTGTATGGGATTTAATTTGAAGAAATTAGTTGCACATGCGATAGATGTCGTCCTGATCAGTCTTCCATTTTTTTAGATATTTTCAGGAATGCACCAGGGGATGAAATATCACACAACAAACAAATGCACAGTTTTACGTATGCTGAATGTGCTGAATTCTACGATTCACAAAATCATATGCTTTTTCTCTTCCCTTATTGATTCCAATGTATTCATAAACTGAAAGCAGATGATCATAGAGCACTATGGGAGTTTTCCAAAGAACTTCTCATGTGAAATGACGCGGATATCAGCTGTCTTTTAGTAAGTATTATATGGTACGCACAAGAACCATTTCTGGCGGACTGGTAACGATAATTCTTACATTGGAAAGATTTAAATCAGCACACGATATGGTCACACTTCCTTATACGGGTCAAAAGGATTGTGTGGTATGGGATAACTAAAACCTTCCCCTTTTATCTGCATTTAAAAAAGGTTAGTTTCAACGGTTTATGAGCATTAATACCAGCGAGTGCTTGTTATGAAATAATGTTGACAAATTTAACATTATTTCTGATTTTCAATTCTCACGTCTTTCACAAATTGCCAGTGGTCAAATCAAGTGCCACTCACTCTCAGAGAACAAAATGATCTTCATCTGCGCAAAATGTCAGGATCACCAGGCTTTTCCCGCTCATACGAGTTGTATGGATCTCACTAGTAAAGGTATAAATACGAATCCCTTTCTTCTCCTCGACTTTTTAAAAATCAACGGTCTATCTAATGGATCTTGTCTGATTTCGTCAGACTCTCTGAAGGATTAATTAAAACAACACAATACAACGGATATTCAATAACGAAATTTTCTCTTTGACATTGTATGGATGTATTTTGCTGCTCCACTTGTAGAATGTTGTGTTAAATGTTTGTTAGTGCAACACTTGATGATCTTATTACATCCCACCATTTTATTTCACTTTATTATCTGATCACCAATCCTTCACCGATATATTTCTAGATGTGGGAATACCTAAAACAATGCTGGTTTATCCACTGGGTGCTTAGGCGGGTACCCAGGGGCCTGAGACCCGGAAGGGCCCGAATAAGCTGGACTTAACTAGATTTTCTGGTTATAAATTTCGATCCTCCGGTGTCAAGGGGGCATGTAGATCTTATTCACCTAGGATCCGAAATGAGCTTAAACCAACACTGCCTGAAGGGTGGTACACATGTATCAAATATATAAGGTTTGTGTAATGTGAGAGAGATGCCCTCTCAAGAGACATTCAACAGAATCATCTTCTCACGGTACGTGCTACAGTGCTCTTCGTTACATACTGCCTGCAAAGTGTCATCATGTGATAGGGCGGGCATGTCAAACTTTTGTGAAACATAAAAATATTTTCGTTGTTTTTTTTCTCCTTTATTTTTTCCACTTTTTCTTTCTTAGTATCTACCTAACGGAGTTTTTTATCGAGCCACAAATTTTGCTAACACCGATTAGCGTTTTATTCTGTAAAGGGCATCTTTCAATTACTAAAAGTAGATGCTGCAATTTGAAAATTTCGATATTTTGTCACTGTAACCGTAACTGGGAGGGTTAGATCATTTTTGTGTGCGTATACGTTATAATATCTCCATTCTAAATTTTACTCCATTCTCTCGAATGAAGTACTTTTTAGGGAGTCATACATTGGCAGAAACAGTTAAATAAATAAATTATAAATATTTATTTAACTATTTCTGGGAGAGAAAAGTAAATTTCGTGAACCATAATTTAGCGATCATCATTTTTTAAAACTTATTTTTGGAATCAAGTCTGTCCTCGACAAATAACCATTAATATGCTTTTTAAGCAACAAAACTCATTTGTTAAAGTAAAACCAAAGAATGCTTCAAAATTTTTATTAGTTTTTATTTATTTATTTTTTATGCGGATAGGTTGATAGAAGGTGGCTTATAAATATATAAAAAGCTAAAAAAAAACACTAAAATAATTTGTTAGCCTCTTCCACCTGGTTTTATTGACAGCTCAACATCTTTTCTCTGAAAATAAAATTATATCGAAAAAAGAATGCGTGGATAATTTTAATAAATGATTCAATGTTAGCTTAGATAGCAGCAACTTCAAAATAATTTAAAATGATTTGTTTTTAAGCAAAAATATAGACCTTCTATCTGAATATATATATCTGAGTTTTAACAACTCCAATAATAAATTGTTATCAATTCCAATAATTTGGTTTCTTCCAGCTTCATTAATTATAACTCGCCTGTTGTGAAGCTTTTCTTTTATACTTTACAAGAGTCACAGTGCTCCTCTATTGATCTAATAATGGAATCATTAGCAAAGCCTCTATAGAAAGAAATTTAGAATACGAAATAGGTATACATTTTTATTGTGTCATTATTATTTTTTAAAAAAGAAGAAATTAATCGAATATGAAATTTGTGGTAAACAAGTAACATAAATTTTTTAAAAGGTCGATTCCTGTTTACACAACAAAGAAAAATTTCAACAATTTTTTTTATTTTAATTATTTTTATTAAATAATTACAACTATATATATAATATAATTATGCATACAAAAATGACAGATTTACAATATTAAATGGCAAAATAGAAAGCGATTTTCCTTGCATTTTTCCACTCTATATATGGTGTTTGACTTTTATATTTGCTTGTTTCTATTTATTAGTTAATTAAATTGAATTATTCCAAAATAAGAGTATAATAAGAAAACTTCATTCTCAGAATTTAGACCATTCCAGGCGGGATTCGATCCCATGACCTTAGGATTTGAGGTCCATTGCGCTACAGGGATACAACAAGAGATTTTCCTTTTTATATGTCGTTCTGGACTATTATTTTTGTTTGTTACGATTTATTCATAAATTAAACTTAATTAATGAATTAATATTTGAAAAAACTGTATTGAATCAAGTGTCATTCACTAAAGTTTAAAAAATGTATTTGAATTTGAGTAAAAAGTGCTTTATTAACGATTGAAAATCTGAACAAGATATATAGATCAATATATATAGGGAGAGTGTGAACTATAGTAGTAGGAATTGAAAAAATAAGGAGGCTATTCGATTTTTTGAGCTATTAGAAGTGTAATTAATACGTATGGATTATATAACATTAGGAATGTAAATTGTTCATACATCCTTCATATGATTTGAAAACAACAGTAATTAAATAAATAAAATATCTGGGAAATGAAATTCACTCATTTTCAAATTTTTTTCAGATTAGTTAAGATCTAACCGTATACTTTTTAAAGTTATATTTCATATGTAAAATTCTAAAAAATTAATCTATCAAAGTATTAATTGGCAAATAATCTTGATATTATCTTTTTTTATCAATATTAAATAATTAATCATATAAACAAAAAAAAATTGGAGGATTATTACAGATATACAACTTCGGAACAATTATTTATTGTTAAAAATCCTATCTTATTTGCCTTAAGTTTCAAAATTTGCATATTACTTTAAAGAAGCATTACAAATAAGTACAAGAGCATTAAAAACGCTTGGGAACCCCAAATAGAAGTGAAAGATATTCAATTAATGAATAAGTTATGTTAAAGAATTTATTACTAGAAATATTCCTTTTTAATTCAAACGATTCATTTTATAAGTAACAAAAAGTAATAGGAATAACATTTTTTTGGGGTATAAAATTGCAAATTTTTGAATTTGAATAATTTAAATTACGTTCTGCACTTTTTAAAGCAGGATATACAGAAAAAAATTCTCTTAGCATAATTTAATTTAGGACTTCCCAATACATTATTTACAAAACTACATGGTTTCTCTTTTGTGTGTTGATTTCAGTATAGTTAAATATTTCTCGTAGAAATTATTCATTTGGTTGGATTTCTAGAGTTCACTTATAATTTAAAATTCAGCGATGGGCTCAGCAACGGAGTGGCCTTGGTCGCAAATTCTGCCGTGACCATGACCAGAGGCGGATTAAGCTATTTGGAAGCCCATGGGCTCAAGAGTCGAAGAACTAAAATAGTGAAAAGATTCACTGACTTTAAATTAACAAAATAAAATGTATATAGTAACTAATAAAACTCAACGGCTCATGACTAACTTTAAATGTATTCAAAAAAATTAAAAACCTTACAATTTTGCAATACGTTTTTTACGTCTTGATTTTTTTTGGGTAAATTTATCAATTATTTTTGCCACTCATACTTTGTCCAAAATATCTTGTTCTATATATATAATACGCCCATGTTCAAATAGTCTTCTCCCATAATACTTCTTACGTAAGTTTTAAAGCGCTTTAAAACTGAAAAAATTTCTCACCTGATGCATTTGATGTTAGTTTTGTTATTTTCAGAAGTATCTTTTCATTAGGAAAAGTCGAGACCATTTCTTTTTCAACTCAACTTTTAGTGGGGTTTCATTGTATCTTTATTTGTTTAAAAAAAAAAAACAGTAAAAACTTCTCCAATTCATCATCAAAATAAAAAAAAAGTTTCTCTATCGTTTTTTCTAAATGTTCTTTAGTTTTCATGTAGCTTTCTTCTTAATTTCGGGTAATAATCTATCTCTCGTCAAAAAATAAAATAAAATGCTCTATAGCAGTTTCATATATCTCAACACTTCGAGATAGTCCATCTCTTGTCTTATCGCATGTGATATACAGTGAATTCATGATTAAATTTTCCCTTCATTCATTACTTTCACCGAAAACAATTTTTCTCTTTTGCTGCCTATGAGCTTGTCCAATTTCCTCTTCAAATGAGAGCCCTGATAAATCAGTTGCTTCTTGCACCACTTTTGCAAATTCATTTCTGAAGTTCTGGATATAATTTTCCAGAGATTTTAGTAGACTATATCATTTTTAATAATTCACATTCAACTGATTGCAACGATTTGCTAGTAACATTTATTCTTTGGAGTATGATATTCCATATCACAATCGTTAGGGAAGTTTCATATTTGTACATCTGTTTCAAAAGGGCAGTTTTTTCCAGCCTTGTGGCGTTCTTCTTCCTCATTCGTGTCACTGATTTCATACAGGTCCTTCACCTTGCTATTAAGAACTAAATTCAACTAGCTTGAAAAAGTTTGCTTTGAGCAAGTCATCTTTTGTCAAATAACCCTTTTGAGTGTTTCATTTATCTTCCCCAGTAAAATACGCTGATGGAAATAAAACTCCCAATTCTAAGAAGGTGTGCTAGGTGTACAAAATTTTGTAGGCGTGTTTATGCATCTAAAAGATGACTTAGATTCAAATTTTGCATTAAGCTCATAAGCGAATTCTAGTTGCTCCACTTTGAACATGTGATTTAGGGGGTACTTTAAATATGTACTATAAAGCCAAAGAGTTATTTATCGTCGAGATTTGACGTAGTGTGTTGAAGTTAGTCCAGAATGACTTTAAGAAGACGAAGAAGCCAACATCAACAGCTCACTGAGTTTGAACGAGGTAGTATAATGGAGCTAAAAAAGGTGGATTTTCTTTCCACGATATTGCAAGAAGACTCGGGAAGAATGTATCCTCAATGCATGATTTTTGGCAGAAGTGGTCCCGGGAAGGCAAGAAAACTACGATCCAACCTCTCATGGGTCACACTGACAGAGAAGACCGCCGTATTCACCACATGGCTGGGGAACATCATAGTGCATCTGTAGCAGAAATTACAGTTTTTTTTCAGCACTAGAGTGACACAGCGAAGTGTCACATATAAATCATTTGATAAATAGCTCCCAGCTAGACGCCACTTAGCTTTCATACCATTAGCTCCAAATCACTGACATCAGGGATATCATGCTAGAGATTATTGGAGAGCGGAGTGGCGATGTGTTGTGTTCTCTTATGAAAGCTGTTTCTGTCTTGGTACTGGTGATACAGTGGCGGAACGGAGAATATTAGGGGTCCCCTGGAAAGTCAGATTTGTGTCCCAAGTCATACCTGGAGTCAGTCAAGCTATGTGCTCCCTAGAATTCTACCCCCCTCCCGCGATGTGGAGGTTCAGGAGGTTTATGTTACGCCACTGCAGTGATAGTTGTATATTGATTAGAAGTCCAGATCAGCACCTACAAACAATCTTTTTATGACCTAGATACACTGGGACTGCACTTAGAGTTTTGGTCTGGAGTGGGCAATTTTTTTTATTGAAGAGCCTCTCGAGGTTATTTCATAAACTGACTTCAACAGTCTGGCGATTCAAACTGTTGCAGTGCCACTTTTAAACATCATTTAATGGTGTTTTCCAAAAGGATAACGTGCTCCTACATACCATGTTGTAACCCAATATGCTCTATAAGATGTCAACGTGTTACGTTGGCCTGCTAGATTACCAGGTCTTCCTCCAATCGAACATGAAGGGTACATTATTGGATAGCAATGACAGCTTTAGCCACAACCAGAATTAAACAACCTTATATTGACCGACCAAGAGCAACAGGCATGCAATTCCATCCCACACGCATCCGGTAATTGTATGACATATTGTATGCACATTTGCATGCGTGCATTTAAAATTCAGGTGGTTACACCAATTTTTAATGTACCATCATTTCACATTCGAAATAGCTTTTCTCGCGCTCACATTAATTAATATGTGATCTTGAAACTTTAATCAATTAAATATGTTGCTTATACAAATGCATTGCCGAAGCTTCATAAGTCGACAGTAATTTTTTTTTGGCGATGAGATGTTTTTTCCATCGGTATGAAACGTATCCGAGAGTAATTGAGCGTGGCTGTGAACTAAAAACGAACTTTTGAGTTGAATAGTATTCGTTTGTTCGATATAAAATCTGAAAAAAAAAGCGCATGCACAAAAATTTTATGTTGTAACTATACAGATGTACGGAAGAAAGATGGCTAGCGGAGCTACACGACTCAAATCCGGAGAAATCATCGGGGTTGCAATATCGATTAAGGATCTTTTTGTTGTACCTTGAATTTATAACTAGAATCCATCAAGGTTGGAACCCTTGTTGGCGCTGGTGGCCCCTGGTGGCCGCCGGGTCCCCCTACCACTTAATCCGCTCCTGAACATGACCACGTGTCTAGTAATTATGGGCCCGAACTTGTGACCGGCTTGTCATGAGTTCAAGCCTAATTCCACTGAAGATTCACCGTGTAGAGAAGTTAATGAATGTTAAATATGTTGAGGCTTCCGTTGGAAGTTTGGAAACTGTCAACACCTCAGAAATCGTCCTCTTCACTTGACCATAACCCTCGTGTGCTTTATAGTGCAACGGTAACATACACTTACTCAATGTAGAAGGGCTATTGAAGATTAAACCACCAAGGCTCAAAGGGCTCATGTAGGTGTGTGTGGAAGTTTGGAGAGGGAGAAGGTGTCTTCCTTGTCTTTTGACCATGACTCAAAATCATGATGTCTCTCACCAATAGCTCTCGCGTTCCGTCTGACTACAACGTCAATGAAAGAGTGAACCATTTAAGATTCAACCGTTAATATATGCATTTAAATTTTTTGAACTAAGTTCTATAGATTACACACAAAATGCATTAATATTTTTAACATAAAGAAATGCTTGTAAATAAAATGTATTATATTTAAGATGTTCAAAAGAAATCAAATTACGTGGGAAGGAAATATAATTTGAATTATATGACATAAAAAGTCTTTGTAAGCAAACGACCAACATATGCAACATTGATTGATAAGTATGTTTTAATAAACGGAAAGAAAACTCATATCAGTATGGTGATTAATGCAATCCATTCTTTGCTGTTACTCAGCATCTCCTTCCCAACGACCTATCCTAAAATTACTTTTAACTGCACAAAAATAACAGTCGCCTGGAATTCCACCCCATTTTATGCATAGAAATTTTTATGTCCTCTCTTTCACAATAACCTGCCATTTAGGGATAAAATTTACAGCGTTAACCATCTATTTTATGACTCCTTTATGGTAGCCACCTACAGCGAAGCGATGAACTGTATTAATCGGTGACATCTCGCGCAGTTAAACTCGGCTGGCTTCATAAGTCACGGTAATTAGGCGGAACAAAAGAATACGCGGGAAGTATCACGTGTTTGCTCGGAGTGGCAGTGTGTCATAAGCTGAACTTTGCACCATCCTGTTCTTTCGAGTCATCATACTGTGCGAAATGATTACAGAAATTCTAGAAGAATCTGCTTGGTTTCTGATGAAATTAAAAAGTGCTACCCTGAAAAAGAGAGTAAAAAGTTAACAATGAAACATTTTGATCATTACATTACAGTGCACTCTGGAATTATTATTCTGCAGATAATCAAATTTAAATACCTTGAGAATTGAAAATATTTTAAAATATATGGAATAATTTTAACTAAACATCCTTGATACTTTATGCTTTATATTTCTTTTCTTTTAAATCATCTTTTAAAACTTTAAATCTTGTCAATGTTAAAATAGTTACAATTATAATGTGCCAAAAGCTGCAATTAGTGTGTTATTCATTAATTTAAATAATTGCTTCTTGAAATTTGAGCAATCATTATTCATTATTTTAATGATTTTTTCAGTCCCAGTTTTAAAGTTTTTTGTTGTATTCAAGTGTATAGCACACTTGGTGATACGGTGTTCGTAGAAAGCCTATCTTTAAAATTTTTCATGTAACTACTGAAGCTGTGACCCTTTTTTCAACTTAACACAACACTTATTTTGAAAAAAAAAACCTACAAAAATATATTTTTATTTAAAAAACATTTTTAAAATCTTATTTTATAAAATAATATAAAACATTATCGAAATTTCAATTTTAAAATTTTGGGTTTGATCTACATTGCAGATAGCAGAATATTGCAACTTGCACGAACATCGTCATTTATTATCATTCTTTTCGAATTGCTGTTTCGGAAAAAAAAAACATATTTTTATCAGTAAATTATTTATTTTTACTTTTCAGCAAAAATATAATAATAATAATAAAATATTTATTTAAAAGTAATTATTCAAA
>BMAO01021882.1:0-17153 GCA_019973975.1 Trichonephila clavata
TCAAGAAGATGAGATTGAGATTAGTCCTTCGCTTGTGAACAGAGATGCCAGTGACATAGTGAAGCAAGCATTTTCCAGTTTTGACCCGGGATTGTGTACGTTTCCCATGACAAATGCTCACCGGTCATGATGTAGTTCAAAGCAGTCCCACACAACAGTTAAATAACAGTGATGAATAATTATCCTAAAGATGATGATCATAGACACTTTTCCAATTTTCATTTCTCATGAAAATGAAATAATGGTGAAACTCAACGTCGTCGCTGGTTGGTTTATTCAAGTTCTAAAAATAAAGTTTCTGTTTTCCAAGCAGACTATTTGGCAATTCACAAACTCAAATGGTACAGGAAGGGTGCTGTGATTGGAAACACTTAAGTAGTATTTACACAGACATGAGAATGCTAAAGAACATACCGCCTATATGTTCTAACGAATAACATTAGAGAAGGGAATAAAGCACGGAAAAACATTAGACCGAGAAAACGAAAGGCGAATTCTTGAATCTCAAAAAAATTTGTACAACTAGTTTAAGAGATTAATTGATATCATAAATTTCTTAGCCTATCATAATCTGGCGTTTAGAGATCATAGATAATCTCTCAAAAAGACAAAGACACTAAGTATTCTGGAAACTTCATATAGACTTATTTAAATTGATATCTAAATATGATCCTACTTTACAGGAACACATGAATCGCATTGATAATAAACAACTTGCACACCATTTCCTAAGCGACGAATGATCAATGAATTAATCACACACAATCATGTCAAACAGTTACCAGTGAAGTGATTGGTGGGAGAAAAGAGGTAAAATATATTATTCTTTTTTTTACTCGACTGCACTAGGGACTGTAGTAGAATTTAACAAATGTCGTCGGTCATCTTAAGATATTGTAGTCATCAGCTGGAAGTATAGAAGAAGACTTGATCAGATTTTTTTGCTGTCACTGAAACGACTGGAGAACATTTGACCAATGCAATACTGGGAGAGCTAGAAAAAAATGGCTTATATATTCAGAACTGTCGTGGACAAGAATACAACAATGGTGCAAATATGGTATGCATAAATAGTGGAGTTAAAACTCGAATATTAAATATAAATCCCAGGGCATTTTTCCAACTTACGGTTTCGTAGCTGGAATCTGTTATTGGTAGACGCAGATAATTCGTCAGTGGCAACAAAAACATTTTTTGGTTTTATTCAGAATATTTTTTGTTGCTATTTTTAAGTTAAAGCAAACGCTGGAAAATTATCAAAGATAAATTAAAACTTACTATTAAGCCTTTATCTCAGACACAAGGTGGGAAAGCAAAATCGAGGCGGTGAAGGTTGCATTATTACAATTTGATGATGTTGTTAAATGTATAGAAAACTTAAAAACAAAGCGGAACAATCCGACACACTCAGTGATTGCGATTCTGTTTTAAATGAAATGTTTAGTTTGGAATTTATCGTATCATTACATGTATGGTATGAGTTATAACGCGTGTCAATACCATAAGCAAATTTTGGTACCGTATAAGCCCCCCCCCCCCAAAAAAAATTAATGCATTACCCTTGAACATTTGTGTACATTTTGTAGCTGGATCAAAGAGTATCGACGAACTGGATTCGGAAAATACTTGTCTGACGCTCGTAAGTTTATTGAGAAAAGCAGTTATGATTTGCCAAAAATTTTTAAAAATAAAAGGGTAGCCAAAAAAGAAAAGAATGTTTTGATTATGAAGACAGCGATCAACCTATAGAGTCTATCAAAGCCGGTCTGAAACAGACTTTTTTAATACATAATTGATTCTGTGATAAGCAATATGGGTTCAAGATTTATGTCTTTAAAGCAACATTTTGCCGCCCATCCGGTATAGTGGTCAGTGAAGCTGACTGCGGTCCGTAAGGACTGGGTTCGAATCCTGGAGACGGCATGGATGTTTGTATTGTAATCCTTTCTTCTGTCTGTGTTGTATGTCCCCGTATTATACATTGAGTGGTGCAAGGGGTTTATAAATGTTAAAAAAAAAGCAACATTTTTGAAAATTTTGGTTTTCTCTAAGACTTAAACAAAGGTAAAAATATCTCAAAAGAGCAAATACTGAAAAACTCTCAAGATTTACACACAGTCTGCAAGTAGGTGAGAGCAGTGACCCGCCCCCAACCTTACGAATTATATAAAGAATTACAAAATATGATCCCAAATTTACCCAACACCATTACAGACGTAAAACATCTGCTCCAATATGTCATAGGAACAATTTGAAATAAATTTTCCCAGATATTTACATTGTCTTTCGAATTTTGTTAACAATACCTGTAAGTACCGCTTCTGCTGAGCGGAGCTTTTCAAAATTAAAAGTGATAAAAAAATTCTGTAAGAAATACAATGAGTCAGGAAAAGCTTTTCAGCTTTGGCAGTTTTATCTATTGAAGCGGATATAGCATCTAGATAAATTATGAACCAATCATTAAGGATTTCAGCAAAACTAAAAGTACAAAATTTGTTTCTTTAATTCTTTCTTTTTTTTCATTATTGTTTAATGTGCTAAAGAAATATGAGTAAAAAGTTTGGTTTTTCTTTATGAATAAAAAATTGTTTTTTATTTTTTATTTTATGAACCCTTTTCTTACACCACCAGAGGGACTCGCAAAATGTATCTTGCCCAGATTAAGTTCAGGTCTCACGCCGCCACTGCGCAAAGACGCAGCTGGTTTGCAAAAAGCAAGTTAGTCCTCAGATGTTATGGTATGGATGGAATGTCCTCTCAAGGCTTAACAAAACCATTTTTTTTGTAGAACAAAGGCTAAAATTGAGGCTCCTATTATCAGAAAAAAGTTTTGAAGCACATGATCAAGAAAGTAAACGTCTTTACCTTCGAGGAAATATTTGTTTCACCAAGATTCTGCACCGAATACTGTAAATTCAAATATAAAATGGCTGAAAATTTAAAGAAAATAAATCTTCTTCCTTCTGAGAAACAGCTATCATCACATCCAATTTGAAGCCCTTGCGAATATTTTTATGGAGATACTTAAAAATACAATTAAATAGATGTAAAGTAAGAGCACTTCAAGGGCTTCAAAAAGCAATCGAAGAGGAAGTTAAAAATTTTTCCCCAAAAATGTTCGAAAAAGCTTTTTTTGGCTTGGCCTAAATGTTTACGTTGAGTGTAATATGCTAAAGGAAGCCACATTGAAAATTTCATGTAAATAGCTTTGTTCAATATAAATTTATGATACTCTGAAAAGGGTCACATTATTTTTCAATCAACTGGTAATTGATATATCATATATTTAATACCTCATGTTCTCGTCGAGATTCCATTATAACTATAAAATTAGCCTTTGACGTTTTATTTCCGCAAACCAAGTTTTCCTTTGAAGATTTCTATCCCATACTTCTCTCATCTTCATCAAGGGGGAGAGATGTAATTCACTAATGAAATAGTATTTTGTTGCAAAACTCTTTCGATACGTTTTATAAGTTAGTCGTTCGTCGCTATTGTGTATACATACAATCTCTGACAATAAAGTTCGGTAAATAGTCCTGTAACATTAACGTAGATGAAATATTCAACGAAAGTTACCTTACTGTCCTTCGAAATAGTCACCTCCCATAACTATGCACCACTGAGATCTGCTATACATGTCCTGAAAACTTTGCAAGTAATCTTCCTTTGGGATGGAGTTCAAAAGCCCCGTCACATTTCGTTGGATGTTAGGAATATCGTCAATATCGATAACACGTTTTTCTCAACCCTATATTCTAGGTAACGATTTGTCGCATGGATTCAGAGTTAATCTGCAGTTCATCAGTTATCATGCGCATAGTTAACTGACGATCTTTAGTGATTAATTTCCTCACTTTCTCAATGTTTTCGTCACTAATGGAGTTTCTCCAGTCTTCCACTACGGGGGTTATCAGAAACACTTTTCCTGATTTTCGAAAACGGGTGAACCACTTGTACTGATCTTTATAAACACGTACCAGCATCGCATAAATTTTTTTTTGTTTCCAAGTTTGAAACAAAACTTTAAATTGATCTTTTGTTCGTTCATTCTCCTGTCCTCAGTTAAGAACCAACGTACTAAACAAGCACTTTGTAAAACAAGTTTTACACGAAACACACTGAACAACGGGGGGGGGGGCAGATGGGCAACACCTGATGCTACGCATGTGCAGCGTTTTGTTTCACCAGTGTTGCCAGATCGTCCGTTGTGACTTTATTCACCGAACTTTATTGTCAGAGGTTGTATTTTATTTTTTCTTCACTTTCCTTTCTACATCTTCAATAAAAATTTGTTAAATTATGTTTTATTTTTCTTAAAATTGAAGAAGGAAATCATCAAAGAATTTCCTGTATTCAAATAAGAGAAAATACCCAGCATTAAGCAATTCTTAGGTTTTGTAATTAATTTTTAAAAACAAATTTTTTCTTCTTTTTTTCCGATTAATTTATTATATTAATAAAAATAAAGTACTCTTAAAATAATTAATATTCTTTTTAAAAAAACAAGAAAAAATAAACAAGAACTTAATTATTTTTGCAATAAAATGAAAAACACCAAATTTGTCTTAGCTTATTTGATTTGAGAGAAAAGGGGGGGGGGGGGGGGAATAACGAAAATAAATGCAAATGTATGTTTCTTAAAATTTTGCCTATGTTCGATTGAATATGATGAAATAGGTATATATGTTATTTCATAATGTTGGTGATACAGATTTTTACATGAAAATTAAATTTACTTAATACAAATTGATCAAATTATTTTATTTAGAATTATTTATATAAAATTTTCTAAAATTCTTGTTATCTTATGTTTACATTTTTAATAAAATCAATTTATTTCAAACTTCATAGATGTTAAAAAGAAAGAACATATTTATATTTCATCTTCAGCTCATAATGTTAATTATAATTGTTGTGATTTATCGTAACATTTAGTGGAAATAATTTTAATCAAAAGATGTTCTTTTTTGAAAAATAAAAGACATTTTTTTGTGAATGGTTAAAAACAGATAATTTTTTTTATTTATTTTGAGAAAGTAAAATGTGTAAAATTCTATATATATATATATATTATTTAATTCAAAACTAAAAACTGTGTAACACTGTTATTTAATAACAAATTTAGTTTTGAGTGAGCTGACTTATGTACATTCTACAGTGACCGAGTCACTGTTGTTTGAGAAAATTTATTGTTAAAAGCACTTTTTTTATAATTATTTTAAAGATGCTGCAAAAGAGGGGGGGGGGGCATCTTTATTGCTTTATTTTTGATTCTCTGGGAAGCAATAATAATAGAGAGGGATCTTAGCAGAAATCAAGCTTTTACAAGCTTAGGATTATTCAATAAAAGATAAATTATATTGTGCAGAATTTATTTTTATAATTCATACATAATATATCTTTTCATTTTTAAAATATTATCAACATAAAAATTTATATTTAATCTAAATCATATTTTATACTTGATTTTACTCTTCATTCTGTAAAAATAAATTTCCGTATGACGGAAATAAGCTTTTATATCAACACTAGCCGTTAGCTGCCTCTTCGCGGGTATTTCAGGATGTTGTACAGACACATATATTTATACAAATTATTGATATCTAAGTTCTAGCATTAAGCATTTAGTTGTATTAAAAAAGATTCTTATAATTCTCACCTCTTGATTTAAAAAGGACAGTATTTGAAATTCTAAAATTGAAGTAGAATTATCTTTTACGCTCCCGCAATCCCTACCCAAAATGAATTTCCGCAAAAATCTATTTTTAGCGGATCTCTACTCAACAAAATAAACATGCTATCCAAATTTCAAGTCCGTAGGTCTAATAGTTTAAAAATGGGAATGTGTTTTAAACGCCTCTTACCCATTCGCAATCCTCCTTGGGGGTCGATATTCACAAAACCTATTTTTAGCGGATCTTTACTCCATGAAGAGAACATGCCTGCCAAATTTCAAGTCTGAAAGTTTATTAATTTCAGAAATGTTGTCGCGGTTACCCAATAGTTGAGGAGTCGTAGCTGGCATGCCATGAGTGCGACTCTTGTGCCGTTGAAGATCTGCCGTGTGGAAGGGGTCGATGCACGTTAAATCTGTCGAGGCTCAAACTTCCACCTGTTGGCGTGTTGTGGAAGTTAGGAAAGGGGGATGCCAACTCAGGTGTCGGCCTGATATCACTTGAGCGCGATTCAAAATTACGAGGTCCGTCGCCAATAGTCTTTATGCAGCTTTACAGTGCGGCGTTATTAAAAGTCTCACTCACTCAGTTCCAGAGATATCGAGGTGAGTGAGTCGCTTTTCCCCTTTATATATACATATACGAGTATATATTTTAATTAATGTTTTGATGTACAATTATTTGGGCGACTTAGTAAATATATATTTACCAAATTTTCTAGTATGACCCATCGCATTTTTTTTTGCAAAACTTCACTATTATAATTGATAATTAAATCTAATTTAAACAAATTTTAAATCTATTAACCTTTAGAATTTTAGCTTAGAATTTTTTTAAATCGAATGTTTAGCAAAATTATTAACGGAATATTTACATTATTAGATCGATTTATATTTTTTCGGGGAAAAAATTAAATAACTTTACTCAAAATTAATTTCCGTAGGAAGTTTATTCATTTTTCGTTGTGTTCTATTGGTTGCTTGCGAACATTTTAATCTGTTATATCAATATGTCGAAACTTGATTTTGCAATTTATTCCATTACTTCGGATAATTCCATTTAAATGTTGGTTGATGACTTTTCCTGTTTGAAATAATAATGATAATAATAATGCTGAAGTTTTAAAAGCCTTTTTAATCTCGCTTTTGTACGAATTTATGATCATACATTTCACGTAAAACAATAAATGATTTTTAAGATCATTATAAAATTATTCTCTGAAATGCTAAGCAAATATTCTATTAACATTAGGTGGTTTTTTTTTTATTGTATAAAAAACTCTATGTTTATAAAGTTATTAAGGGTTATTCATTGGCAAATGATTATTGTATTCAAATGAAACTGAGATAAATTTATATATAAACTAGCTGACCCGGCCCGGCGTTGCACGGGCTTTTACCGAGGGTATAACTTAATCCCCATGTTAATTTCCTCCTTTATTTCTGACGCCAGCACTTCTGTGTGGGTGTGACACGTACGATGTGAGTGCATGGCCCGTGAGTGCGTATCATGGCTTTATCGTTTAACATTTTCCCTTCTCTTGACAAAATCAGCACTTCCAATATTATTTTTCGAAATTACTTTGACTTCTTAGTTTCTTTCCTCTCCGCTTACCCCGGGGTTGCACGGGCTTTTACCGAGTGAATAACTTCATCCCCATGGGAATTTCCTGTTTCCCTTAGGACGATAGCACTTATGTGTGTGTGTATGCGCGCAATGTGAGTGATTTCTTTAACTATGTCATAAAAACTCCCTTTTCGAAATTTGTTCTTAAGTTGGTGTGGTAATTAGGAGAGATGGGTGAAAGCTCAGGTGTCGTCCTCATCACTTGACCGTGGCTTAAAATTTCGAAGTCCGTCGCCAAAAACTCTCGAGTAGGTGAACAGTGCGAATTTATAAATCACTTACCCACTTTCCAATTCTTTCGTTGCAGTTTTTTAGTCCTCGGAAACGAAAATGTAGCCTTTTTAAAAATAGTTGTATGTTGAAAAAAGACAGAAAAGTAGAAATTTTTCAAATTACAAAATTTCACTACTATTTTAAATCTTGAAGTAAAATTGTGAGGATTTTTTGAAATGTTCGACACATGGGAATAAAGTTTCATGCAATTATCTTTTTAAAGAAGAAATCATTAAACGATTGATTTAAGTATTTTGAGTGTTTTATTAAAATTTGTTCAAAAAAGTTTTTGGCTTTTTATTTTTTAAATCACTGATTTGATACAGATAAATATTTTAAATGAATCTCAGAAATGTATTGAATACATTCTTTCATCTTACTCTGACATCAATAATGATTTAATTTTGAAAATTATATAAAGAGAAAATGATGAAAATTGAAGCAAAAATAACTTTTTCACTCGCATTTTTTTTACTCGCCAAATTTGCTGATTTTCGCATGTTTAAGTCAGAACTTTTTGGTGTAACCTTGAGTTAGATGTGAAGTTTCAGGTGAAACAGTTGAAAGCTATTTGGCGCGAAACCATTTTTCGACGCCAAGGCTTGGCAAACTGTAAAATCGAGATTTTGTATTAAAGTTTTTATTTTTTAAGGGTTAATTTTTAAGTTAATGCTTTCAAACTTCACACATTAATTTCGAAAACGAAGGACTTTTAAATAAAAAATGTACAAAAAATACTGTTTAGATTATTTCTTGCAATAACGTTATTTTACGAAAATCACAAAAAAAATTTAAAATCTGTAATTTTTAAGCAATTTTTTCAATCTTCGCACAGAAGTTTGATAACATTATTCTACAAACGCAACAAAAGTTTCGTATGATAATCTTAATAAATAACGAAGTTATTCAATGTTAAGTTAAAAATTTCGACAATTTTTCGATAAATCTTTAAAAAAAAGTTTTGAGCATTTTATTTTTTAAATGACTGGTTCTAAAAGAAAAAGGCTTGAAGTTATTTAGTATAGAATATCGTTTTCATAACACGAAAATAAATTCATACGCAACGATTTCGAAATAATTTTCATAAAAACGCATCAATTTTAACTATTTTTTAAAAAAATCTTAAAAAATAGAAAATATTATTATTTTGCAAAAAAAATTATACTGTATCGTGGCGAAAGAAATGATATTTCCGATTCTGTAATTATTTTTTGTCTGATTTAAAAAACAAAAATCGGATGGCTGTTTAAATAACGTCGAGAATACCGAAAAATTTCACCCTCTGTTCATTCACGACGCTAGGCGGGAAAATAACGCGCAGGGTTAAGACAATTAAGCGTTTTAAGGTTTTTAATTAATATCTTTTTAACTAATTACAATATCGGAATGAAAAATAGTTTACGTCCTATTCTCAGACCTACTGAATATACGCACAAAATTTCATAAGAATCGGCCACACCGTTTCGGAGGAGTTTGGTTACAAACACTGTGACACGAGAATTTTATATATTAGACTAGCTGACCCAGCCCGGCGTTGCACGGGCTTTTACCGAGGGTATAACTTAATCCCATGTTAATTTCCTCCTTTTTTTCTGACGCCAGCACTTTTATGTGGGTGTGACACGTACGATGTGAGTGTATGGCCCGTGAGTGCGTGTCATGGCTTTCTCGTTTAACATTTTCCCTTCTCTTCACAAAATCAGCACTTCCAATATTATTTCTCGAAATTACTTTTACTTCTTTGTTTCTTTCCTCTCCGCTTAGCCCGGCGTTGGACGGGTTTTTACCAGTGAATAACTTAATCCCCATGGGAATTTCTTGTTTCCCTCAGGACGATAGCAATTGTGTGTGTGTATGCGCGATGTGAGTGATTTCTTTAACTATGACATTAAAACTCCCTTTTTCGAAATTTGTTCCTGCGTTGGTGTGGTGTGGTACTTAGGAGAGGTGAGTAAAAGCTTAGGTGTCGTCCTCATCACTTGACGATGGTTGAAAATTTCGAGGTCCGTCGCTAAAAACCTTCGAATAGGCGAACAGTGCGAATTTATAAATCACTCACTCACTTTTCAATTCTTTCGTTGCAATTTTTTAGTCCCGGCAACGAAAATGTAGCCTTTTTAAAAATAGTTGTATGTTGAAAAAAGACAGAAAAGTAGAAATTTTTCAAATTACAAAATTTTATTACTATTTTAAATCTTGAAGTAAAATTGTAAGGATATTTTGAAATGTTCGACACACGGGAAAAAAGTTTAATGCAATTATCTTTATAAAAGAAGAAATTATTAAATGATTGTTTTAAGTGTTTTGTTAAAATTTGTTCAAAAAAGTTTTTGGCTTTTTATTTTTTAAATCACTGATTCTAAAAGTTTTAAAAATCATTATTATTTAAACGCAACGATTTTGATTCATTTTAGAAAAAAATCATAAAATATGCAAAATATCATTGTTTTGTAAAAAAAAAAAAGTTTTTTTTTTTTAATTCTTAAAAAAAAAGATAGTTTTCGGTATTTTATTTTTTTAATCACTGATTCTAAATGATCAATGAATTTTTAAAAAATCATTTTCATTTAAATTCATCTATATTTATTCATTTTAGAAGAAATCATAAAATACAAAACAAAATTAATTAATTATTTTATACTAATATTGATTAAAAATATTCATTTAGCAATTAATTGTGACATGCCAATTTAGTGATTTTTGATATATTAATAACACGCAATTAATAATGAAGAATTTTTTATTTGAACATAGCTTTTATTTTTTTTCTAAGGAAGTTATGCTTATTTAACTGAATAATTCAAAAAAAAAATTTCGAAATGGGCAAATTTTGCGTTTTTATTATGAAATTATATGTCAAAAAAAGATTTATACATTAGGCATTATTTTAAAGTAAACTATAAGTTTTATGAAAGAGAACAAAAATTTTGATACTGATAAATATTTTAAATGAGTCTCAGAAATGTATTGAATACATTTTGTCATCTTAATCTAACATCTATAATGATTTAATTTTGAAAATTATCTAAAGAAGAAATAACGAAAATTGAAGCAAAAATGACTTTTTTACTCGCCAAATTTACTGATTTCCCCCTGTTTAAGGCAGAACTTTTTAGTGTAACCCTTGAGTTAGATGCGGTCGACGGTTAAACAGTTCAAAGGTCTTTGGCGCAAAACTATTTTTCGACTCCAAGGTTTGGCTAACTGTAAAATCGCGTATTTTTTATTAATTTATTTTTTATTTTTAGGGCATAATTTTTAAGTTAATGCTTTCAAACTTCACTAATTAATTGCAAAAATAAAGTACTTTTAAATAAAAAAAATGTACAAAAAATACTGTTTAAATTATTTCTCGCAAAAACGGTTTTTTACGAAAATCACAAAAAATTTTAAAATCCGTAATTTTTAAGCAATTTTTTCAATCTTCGTATAGATTACGGATAATATTTTTTACACACGGAAATAAAGTTTCGTGCGATTATTTTCATAAATGATAAAGTTATTCAATGTTAAGTTACAATATTGAGTATTTTTTGAAAAATCTTTTAAAAAAAAGTTTTGGAATTTTTTTTTTTAAATGGCTGGATCTAAAAGAGAAAGGCTTGAAGTTATTTAGTGTAGAATATCGTTTTAATAACACGAAAACAAATTCATACGCAACAATTTAGAAATAATTTGCATAAAAACGCATCAGTTTTAACCCTTTTTTAAAAAATTCTTAAAAAATAGAAAGTATCGTTATTTTGCAAAAAAAATTATACCGTATTGTGGCGAAATAAATGATCTTTCCGATTCTGTAATTATTTTTTGTCTAATTTTAACGGTAAAAATTGGAAGGCAATTTTAAGATGGTGGAAAACGTCGGAACACCGCTCGGCCGAAACGGAATGGAAGTTCTGCCAAGTAAACAACCCGCAGGAGTAAAACAATTAGGCGTTTTAAGGTTTTTAATTAATATCTTTTTAACTAATTGCAATATCGGAATGAAAAATAGTTTACATCCTATTCTCAGACCTACTGAATATACGCACAAAATTTCATTAGAATCGGTCTAGCCGTTTCGGAGGAGTTTCTTTACAAACACTGTGACAGGAGAATTTTATATATTAGACAAGTTTTTTTCAATTTTTTTACTGTACTTGTACATTTAAAGAGGAAAAACTTATTGTATAGAATATTTTACGAATTTATAATCATATAATTCACATAAAACAATAAGTAAATTTTAAGATCATTATAAAATTTTTCTCTGAAATGCTAAAAAAATATTCCATTAACATTAGTGGGGGTTTTATTTATTGTATAAAAACTCTGTATTTATATAGTTATTACGGGTTATTCATTGGCAAATGATTATTGTATTCAAATAAAACTGAGATAAACTTAAATAAGATTTTTTAGATTTTTTACTGTACTTGTACATTAAAAGAGGAAAAGCTTATTGCACAGAATATTTTGATTATGTAATATTTGTTTGATTTTGTACTACTATGCAGTGTTGGATAAAACGACGTGAAGACCCCCTAGGCAGTTGAATTCTTGGGGCCCTGTAGTCTAATAATTTTATTACATACCATTTTAGCAATATATTCCATTGCACAAATAAAATATTAAATTATCAGCAAATTAAAAAATATATAACTAAACAATAATTATTTATTAGAATCTGTAAAAAAAAACTGATTCTTGCACAAAAAATAACTAAAAATTTGGTACTCTCAATTTTTGGGGGCCCTTAAAAAGCGTGGGGCCCTTAGGCAATTGCCTACTCCACCTAATGAGTAATCCGGCACTGCTACTATGTTTTCTTCGATTCATTTAGACTACAGATATTACTGTAAAAAATAAATATTGCAAAAGCAAGTAAAAATACTTCTTATTGTGTATGCCAATTTATTAATAAAAAGAAATCTGACTTTTTCGATAAAACCATTCGAATTTTTTTAGATGAAGATATTCAATCATCAAACTCAGAACTGAATAAATGTATCTTCGATACAAGCGTAAGTATCATATACTACTATTCTTATGTAATGTAATAATTTTACATTAATGGAAATGGAATGTACAGATATTAACGAATATACAAATTATGATTTGTTTTAAATAGCTTTTACAACTCATTGATATAAACAAATAAATTTCTAAAAAAAATTCAAATTTATAATTTTTTTATCTAAATATATATATTTTATATTAGTTTTGTATAAAAATGTGCTTAAAATGATATTAAATATGTAATAATTGAAATAAGTATTTAAACAGTAATATTTAATCTTTTGTTCACACACACAACTCCTACTTTATAATACACGTTTCAAATTCTTTCAGATCTTAACAGATATTCAGAAAACGAAAACAGTAAAGCAAGAAAATAAAGGGTTGTGTCCTACTTACAGAATGGATGAGCATACAGGTAAAATTGGCACGAAATGTTGAATTCAATATGTCCCTTTTATTTCAATCACATGAAATAAAAGGGATATAGGATAACAAATAGGAACAAAGGGATATAGGATCAAATAGGAATAGGATAACAAAAATTTGAATGAAAGCACTTTTTCCCCGCATTTAAGTGTATAATATTAAAATGAAATGAACAAAAAGATTTACTTAACACTGTGAATAAAAAAAAATTGAGTTAGAACAGAGTAATTGAGAGAAATATCGGGTCACGTTCCAAAAGTAATACTTTTCATATGGCAGCTGGGTGACATAGTTGGTTTGTCGCTGGCCTTCTGCACCTAAGGTTGCGGGTTCGATCCCGGCCCAAGTTGAAGGATTTTAATGAGGCAGAAATTGACTGCGTCCATGTCATATGATTATGCAGCATGTAAAAAACTCTTTGAGTGTCCGTTTGGCTTGGATGCTTTCGGCAAAATTAAATTACTAAGCACAAATTTCGCATCGGCAGAGCTCAGGTGGTTCCCTCTGGGCAGGAAACTGGGCTTCAAAATTACTTGTGTCGATTGGTATCGCCTATATGGTGCCGCACTAAAGAGTGATACCAGTTCCTGGGGAATGTACTAGGTCTGCAAAAGTAGAAATGCCAATCCGCAGCCCCATTCGAGGGGAAAAAAGTACTTTTCATATACTTTTTTTGCTTTTTCAAAACTAACTTAAAAACTGTTTAATCTAAAGTACATTTTCTTTATTTTTTACAGTGTTTTTTTTTTCATTTTTCTAACGGGTTTTCAATGCTCTTTTCCCCAATTCATTTACCCATGAAGTAAAAATACTTCTCCAGTACCATTTTGACTGCATCTGTAGAATTCTGAATTTTTCCATTTTGAAGACGCGGAATAATATAATTTAAAAGAAAAGAATTATATGTGAAAATGGGAGGTAGGGCATCGTGTTTTCCATTCTGTTTACCACCGTTTTAAATATTATCATCACTGTGAGTGGCCCAACGTTGTCTTGTTGAAAGAACACCCTTTACCTGGAAACCAAAGATGATCGTTTTTCTTCAAACGTTGGCTTAAATCACTACAGAAATTCGTAATAGATATCTTTTGTTATCGCTTGGTTTGGGTTTTGAAGTTCAAAAAGTATTTAAATCTTTTCTATCCTACCAAACAGATAACACCTGATCTGTGCGAAGATTTTTCTCTTTCTTCAATCCGTGTGTACTGGGAGCCTCAAATAAAGTTATTAAATGAAAATATACATACTAAATTAATCCGTGATTTCGAAGGAATTTTTTTTATCTTTGATTCAGATATGTGTAATGCAGCAGGACACACGAGGATAAAAGTTCCATGTGATTATTCTGAGAAATCACGAAGTTATTTTAAATATTTATAAAGAGTACAGATAAGAGTTCCCGCCATTTGACAAAAAATGACATCACCAGTAATTTACGGTTGAAATTTACAGATGCAAAACATCGTAAGGTTGAGCGTCTGGCAACACCACAACCTTGAAGAATTAGCGATTTAAATCATCATAATAAAATATTTTTCGTACAAAAATGTCGAGTTTTGAGCCGAATAAGTGTCATTTGCAGAAATTTTTGATTTATTCATAAATCTGAAGAAATTTACAGCTGGGGAGGCATCGATTGCTTGTAAAAGCATATGGTAAGGCTATTTTGAGTGAGAAAGTTGTGAGGGTTTTCAAAAGCTTAAGAACAAGTTTTACGTCAGTCAAAGAATATAGTGGAAAATTATGGAAGAAATATTCGCGTCAAACGCAAGAAGTGTTTGCACTTACATTAAGAGCGACTCAAGCAATTTCAAATCGTTTAAGATCTTTGGGAGTGATTCAGAATTAAGGAAATCGGGTTCAATATGAACTAAAAGCTGAGAAACGTAGAGTGCTGATTTTGTACGTACGAAATGCTGCTTGCCAGAGAGAGTTTCTTGCATGGTAAATAGTTATATTGGTGATGACAAATGAATCCACTATACAGTAACCCAAAGAAGAATAAATCATGGAAACTCTGCGGGCACGCTTCAACAGCCGAATATTCAAGGAAAGAAACTCATGTTTTGTATTTGATAAAATCAGCTTGTTGTCGTGTATTATAAGTGTGGCGGTATCTAAGTAAGCCAGTAACAGCCTCCGGACAGGAGTGATCACTTCTGTCTAGTGGTCATGTTACTGGGCTACGATTCCTAAGGTCGCGGGTTCTAATCCTCCACATTGGTGACCTTGGCTGAAAAGAAAAATGCAAAAACATTCTGATGTGTCGTGGCGCCATCTACCCGCAAGTAAAGTCATCAAAATCACTTGACGCAGCAAAGTCGTCGAACCCACTCCACGCAGAAAAGTCGACGGACTCTCTTGACGCAATAGTAACAACTCCCACGCTCGCCAAAACAAAATATCTCGTTCGTTCGCCTATCCACCGACTCACTGGTGGGGAGTACTGTGGCGATATCTAAGAAAGCCAGTAACAGCATGCGGACAGGAGTGATCCCTTCTGTCTAGTGGTCATGTTACTGGGCTACGAATCCTAAGGTCGCGGGTTCTAATCTCCGATAATAAGCTGCTCAAATCGAACACAACCATTACTGGGGCTCGTTACCAAACACAATTGTGGAAATTCAGTTTAGCACTCAAGATAAAACGTTCTCACTTCTCCTCAAAACACATGCAAATTATTCTTCTGCATGATAATGCATGTCCACAAGTTGTGACTACGTCGAAATACTCAATTGGAAAGCCCTACCCTACTGCCATATTCACCAGATATTGCCCCTAGCAAATATCTCGCGTTCCGATCGATGGCACATGGCCTGTCTGAGCAGATCTTCACATCATATGAAGATAAAAAATTATGTTGATTCGTGGATAGCCTCAAAAGATGAAACGTTCTTCCAACGTGGTATCCGAATGCTATCAGAAAGACGAGAAAAAGTGATGAATAGCTACGGGAAATACTTTGAATAAAACATAATGTACCATTTTTTTGTAAAAAGTACCCAATTTTCGATTAAAAAAAAATGGTGGTATTCCTTATAAGTTGAATTATTGAGTAATTTTTGGAAAATTGTAAAAAATAAGCTTTGATAATTTGATTTTTAAAATTACTTAGTCAAAGATCAGAAAGCATCCACATTCCTAAAACATAAACTCGGTCGATCACGATGTTGAGAAACAAATACAGGGTGGTTAAAGGATTCGGTCAGCGAAATTGCGTCAAAATCCACTTATTTTTAAAAAATCGCAAAAAACGCGAAAAAGCGTTTTGTATAAAAAAATATGCCATGTCCTGGTGAATTGAATGATATATCTTATTGCAGAATCATTTTTAGTTTCAGTTTAGTACGGAGAGAACGAGAAGGGGTAGTTTTAAACACGACCAAAATAAAGAAAATCTTTTCCCTTCAGGTCCTTCGAAGTCGCAGCATGATAGGTGACTGAACAGAAGGCCAATCAATTATTTGAACGTCTTTAATTATATTTGCTTAACTAATTGTAATATCAAATTTTAAATGCTCCATGTATATATTCCCTGGATTTTTACTTATCTATTGGTACTTTCGAAGTGTTTTTGCGTTTGGTGATCCGTGAGAAGATAGTAAATATACATTTATTTCCTCTCAAATTTTAAGTGTGTATACATATATGATACTTTCAAAGGAGTTTCGCATAACGCACATCTTATACAATTAAACAAATCGCCAATTATTTGTTCCTTATTTTGAGAAATTGTTTTTATTTTCAGAAACATGTAAAGATAAATGATATATGCGTAATATTTTGAATTAAAAAATCCTTAAGGTAAGAAAACTTTTAGGAACATGAAATCTTTCACACTAGTATTATGGCAGTTGAAATTTTTTTTATAGTTTTACCACGAGGACACATACAGTTATATACACTGCTGGCCACCGTAAATGCAACACCAAGAAAGACAAGAGATAGCACAACAAAATTTATTTTGTAGATAACATGTTGACCAAGTATCAAATGATTAAATTTATAGATTTCTGTGAAGTGTGGTTCCTGCCAGAATCTAGCCGCCATTGTTGAGATCACCACTGCCACATGCCTCGCATTGATTCAAAGAGACTTTGGATGTGTTCTTGGGGTACAGCAGACCAAGCAGCTTCCACACGTTGCCAA
>BMAO01021883.1:0-31394 GCA_019973975.1 Trichonephila clavata
TTTCATTGTTTATACCGATTTTACGGAATTAATTGATCACAGATTTAGATATTTTTGAAGAAAATATGACCCCTCGTAATTTTTCGTCCAGAGGGTGAGAAGAGGCCCTATAGAGGCTTAAACTGTAGAGTCTCATCATTTTATTTCCATTACTCTCCTGAACTTCCTGACACAACCCAATAATGCCTTAATATCGAATGTTCCACTGTTATACAGTTTTTATTACTTTATTCTCATGAGAATGTGAATTCGATGATTGTTTGCAAAAATTACAGTCGGATGAATGAAAAGGAAGTGGAATAAACTCTGCATGTTTTCATGATTGTTTCTCCTTTTTGTTTTACTACTACAATTATTTATTTTGGTGTCACATTTCATTACTATGCATGGTTTAAATTTTATTTTTATTTTAATTATAAGAATTTTTCGCGGCTTCTTTGTCGGCTCCATATAAGGCATTGTAAATTAAAATCCTTTTCAGTATTAAATATTTTCTCTTTTAGCGTAATTTTAAGGCAAAGGTAAGAAAAGTTTTCTTAATATTTTTATTTGAAAAATTCCAGTTTAATGATTTATCGAAACTGAAATTATAGTTTTGAAAAAAAATCGTTATGTAATTAAGGTACGTTACTGAAAAACCAGAATTTTCAGATTTTAAGAAAGATTTCGAAGCATGGTTTTTCTAGTTTAATTTTTTTTTTCTCCAAAAAGTAATCGTCTGCATCACATTTCTTGTGAACATTATTTATTTTAAAATAAAATTGTAAAAATGATGATAGTAGTTCAGTCAACTTTGGAATGTGAAAATAATAAATAAATTAATTAAGCTTGGCTTGTCTTATTGTAATGTAGTAATAACGTGGGTTATAAATATGAAACGGATGCATATTTCATTAATTGAACTTTCAGTTATATCTCAAATATTTAATTATGTAACTCAATATAATTAATTAAAAAACTCAAAATCAGAATATTTTTTCCCAATGTTTGAAATTTTAAAAATTCTTGAATATTAGCGTTTTTGAAAATAATATTGAAAATGGAAGTATTTTTCTTTTGTTTATAACTTCATCGTAAGTTAAGAGAGTTACTCTCTTAAATTTTATATGTTCTACAGTAAATCTGAATTTTTCTTTGACAATAGCGTTCATAATATCCCAATAAAACACTCTTCTCTTAATTTTTGCTTACACATTTATCTATTCATAATTATTCTCTTTTGTAATCTTTTCTTACAAATGTGATATTCATATTGAATACATTTTCGTTCTAAAATATATTAATTACTCTTTATGGGTAATTTTGTCTCTCACTTTATAGAATTAAATATTCAAGAATAAACTTCACTTTAATATCGATTAATTATTTTTTCTTAAATTTAAAATGTGTTAGCTTCAGAACGGAGCATATGTTAGCGATTTAAATTTATTCGTTCTCATCAAAATTAATATGCTGTTTAAAAAGAAGAATCTCTGTAAACCCACGCAAAAGTTCCTTTAAAATTCATTAACCGGAGTTCATCCAAGTAATACTATAATTTATTTCAATTATTTATTTATTTTTCGTAAATTACACATGTAATCAAAAAAGGCTTACCATAAGTTTATTTTTAGTGTTAGTTGTTTTCATCAGGAAGTCTAGTATCACTGAAAAAATACCACCCAATTATCTCGTTAGTAAATCTACATCTACAGTTACAAAATTCAGGTTTGTAGGTTTATTTCCCTTACAAAGGGTAGCGTTGAATTTCTATAAACATCATAAAACATTTTAATTTATACAAACTAAATTTGGTTTTGGTCTAGCAATATGAATGTTCTCTCGAAACTAAAATATAAGAAAAATAAACAATATCAAATTTCACATGACAGGAATTCCTTTTCTGATATCTACGGATAGCGGTGCACTATTTTTTAAGTTTATCTATTGTACTTTGTTTAAATTAAACATGCCCTTCCCCCTTCTATACAAGTGAGGACGTATACATCAATCAACGAAAATCATAGAAGCAAAAAACCGCCTTTATAAAAATTGGATGGTGATGGAAAGATAAGAAGAGGCGCCTTACATGTCGCCTCTGTAAGGCTTATCCGAATTGAAACTCTTGATTTCCGGTTGCGATATCACAGTCGTTAGGCGGGATATACTTGTAGTCACCCATTAATTAAAACTCGTTGGCTAAAAATGAAATATGATTTAGCCAGACGCCACACTCGTTAAAACGTAAGTAACGGAGAATGAACCCCATCTAGGATGTGAAATAATTGTAAGGGTGATTCTCAAGATGTAACTCAGAGAAGTGAAGATGGGACTCAAAAATAGATCGCGAATGGGATTCGTGATTGAAATTTATATAAGTAAATTCAATTAACTAATGCGTCTATAAATAGAGTAATTTTTGCTCATGAAAGGAGGATAAGCTCGTGCAGTTTGATGATTCAATAATGCACGGGAATCGCAAGTTCCTTTTTACTGTAGTCGTTATATATATATAAATAAAGTCCGAAATGATTTTTATGTTCGGAAACAATAATGACAGTAAATCAGATTTTTACAGGATTAAAAAATAACCAGCTGATTCTTTTTATAGTTTTATATGATCTGAAAAGCTCTTTAAAATATTTAGTTCCTGATTTTACACCATAAACAAGGACATAATTTGAAATTTTATGGTACTTTGAAAGTATAACTTGTCTTCATAATTTGCGCATCATTACTATAAAAACAGATGCATTATTGAAACCTAAAAGAATCAAGGTGATATTTTTGATAGAGGAAGAAATTTCACTTTAAAGGAATGTGCATCCAAAATGCTAACACACATACGCACACATATATATGTATACAAAATTTTATCCCATTCTTCTTACATTTTTGGACGTTTTTTTTTTCTTTCATATTTCACCTAGGGATTTAAAATTTTTAAAATAAAATTTCCACAAAATGCCTACTTATAATCAAACAAATAAATCATTTGATCTCTAGTTTCTTAAACTGAATCAAGGAGAACTGTATTCTTAAAAGAGAAACAAATTTCAAACCTTTAGAGCAGTTTTTTTTTTCAGAAAAATAAATCGTATCTGAAATTTTTTTCCAATTGTGATTTTTTTTGTATTGACTATCACAATCCCTAGTCCACAGGTAATGCTTTGCACTGCACTGCATAACAAAAACATGATTTTGAAATTTTGAGACTCATAAGCAAAATTTAAATACGATAGAGAGCATTTTGAATACAAGAATACGTAAATTAAAGAATTTATTTACAGAAAATTTAATGTAATCAAAACAAAGACCCTATGAAAATTACAATATCCTACAAAATAAGATCTTGAATAACAGAAAATTATCCTATATGAAGAATTTTTTTGTCTTATTGATTGATAACTACTTACAGTTTTTTCAGTTTTTTTTCCTCCACCGCAAATTTTAATTTTTGTTTGTTAAATGTTCCCAGTGCTTAACTTAAGCTTTGAATCAAATATATAGAAAATAAGGAAAATTTCTTTGAAGATGCATGATGTGTTGCATATATGATTAATATAAATCATAATATCAATTTCTTAAAACATTTTTAATGGCGTTCTTATATATACTTATATATATGTAGTGGGAGAAAGAGAGAGAAAACTGATAAAAAAACTAAAACTTTGATTAAAAAAAGGTAGAGTTACAAGGAGTTACGTTTCATATTAATTTTACTCATATAAAATTTTATTTAATTTGATTCAGTTGAATTTTATTAATGCAATTTCTTAATTCAATTTTTTAAGTAGTTATACGTCATTTATAAGCTTTATATTTCGTGTAAATATACGCATTTCTAAGCATAACTATTTTGTTTAGTTATTATTATAGAATACTTTAACATACAAATAACTCATTATTTTTAAATTAAATATTGCGACCTATATGATATTTTATTTGTAGGAGGACCTTAAAGGCTGCCAACAACATGATATAAATTATTCTACTAATAAATCAATAACAATATCACACGCGTCTTGATATAAATACATTCAAAATTATAGTTTATCTATTTTCAAAAGAATTTTAACTTAAAATGAATTAGTTATAAAAGTTACTCGCACATAGTTACGGCATAAAAATATTATTACTTGTTTTTTAAATTATGGTTATGTAAAATGCATACTTTTTGACTAATCTTTTACAAAGATATTCAAAGCAATACAGCAACGAATAATATTCTATATAAAGCATTTTATTTATTACAGTACTTCATTCGACTTTTTAAAGATAAAAATACACTTTACTTTTCCAACATAATAGAAAATTCATGTTTCCACGGTCAGTCTCGCTTCAAGGAATTTACACGTTTATTTTGAATTATTCGATTTGTCCTTTGGTAAAATAATTCAGATGATAAGTTGAGTGGACTGTGGATTGCTTCGTGCATTTTAAAGGTATTCAAAAGTCAAAGCCTTAGATTCATTGTTAAGTTGCAGGTTAGACTTAAGGTTTTGTACCTTTTAAAAAATACCATCAGTTTTATATATATATATATAAAATTTCGTATTTTTTCATGGAAGAGCTCTGGCATCCCTTTATTTATTATTTTTTTCTTTCTTTTTTTTTGGTTGTCAGTGATGTAAAGAAGTGTAAGTTTTTCAAATGTTTTTATAATTGTTGAGATAAAAATTTTCAAGCTTTTTATCTTAATGCAACTAATTAATTGAGGGAATGAATTAATGTACTTTTGGAAAAGAGATAAAATGCACGCTTGTTAAACAGCAGATTTCTGATTCAAATTCAAAAGAGGGGCAGAACATTTTTATTTTGCTACATCTAAAAAACAGTTATTACATAAACTTCTCTCGTGGCATTATTATTCTACTGTAAGGTGCTGATTTTAAATAGTAAAATCTGAATTATCACTTTCCATCCTTTAGTAATAAAACATTGCAATATAAAGGTCAAATCTTCCTGTTCAGTGATTCTAATGTTGTTTTACTACTAAAATTATTATATTTATTCATTCTAGTTTGTGTGTATGTTTGTGTTTTCCCGAAAGCTAGATATTTAACTCACAATTCTTCATTTAGAAAGTATCAAAAGTTCATTTTATTTAGAAAGATATAAACTTTATGTACACATTTACACAGGCCTTTTCAAACTTTTGAACATATATTTTCGTGTTCACATATTTCTTTAACACCCATTCAAGATCTTTTTAAAAAGCATACATATATAAGTATCTTACCTAAAATTAACATTTTACCATCTTCCGGATTTTTTGCTACATTCAAATTGACTAGACTTGCATAGCCCACTGTCTTAATTAATGTATTCCGTTCTTTCTTCTATTTAAGCTCCTTAAATTTTAATGTAAACTTAACAAAAACAAGTTTTTTTTTAATATTTAAAAGTTAAATGTCTCTATAGTAACCGATTTAATTAGCATTGAGTATTAGAGAATCTTTCACATTCATCTTAAATGTTAAAAAAAAGGAAATAAGAGCCCGACAGGGCTGTACTCCATTAACTATCCCCGACGATAATTTACGCCGGCTCTAGAACCAGTGGTGTAACGTACACCCCCGCAACCCCGCATTGGATGGGGCAGGATTCTATGGGGTCCAAAGACTGACTGACGCCAAGTACGTACCCTTTGTAAGATCCTGTTTGGGGTCCAAAACCTGACTTTACAGGGGGCCCTAATATATTCTCCGTTACACCACAGTCTAGAACTAATCAGATGAATTAAATTACTGTGTGAATTATCAATTAACTGTATCCGGAAGACAAATATCTTTGAAATCCAAGCAAAAACTAAGTAAAATGTTCACTCCTTCTGTATTTAAAAATAAGAAAAAAAGAGATAGCATTTCATTTAAAGTATTATATTCTGTAATTCTCTTAATAACTGAGAATGACTTCATTCCATAGATTCCCAAAGTGGTCTATATCGACCCCCATGACGATGACTTGCAAGAAGTCTACATAAGTGGAGGAAAAATTTGGGGTCCATAAAGTGTCAGTGGACGATAGTTGCACTCATTTAAGCAGGTCGTGTTTTTAATTTTTAATTTCAATGAAAGGAATAATCTACATGCACAGATGTTACCCCGTTTACTTTTTTAATACTTTATTATAATATGCAGTGCCGGTTTATCCATTGGGCGCTTGGGGCAGACACCCAGAGGCCCGGAGGGACCCAGAACGACCCGGATAAGCTGGACTTAACCAGATTTTCTGGTTATAAATTTCGATCCTCCAGTGCCAAGGAGGCCTGTAGATCTTCTGCGCGCAGGGCCCGAAATGAGCTTAAATCGGCATTGATAATATGAACACATATCTGTCTATCTACACTGACAAAAATCGGGAGTAAGCAAATGCGTCACGTGCGCGAGTGTGTCCGTGAGTGTGTCCGTGAGTGTGTGCGTGCGTGCGTGAGTGTGTGAACGTGGAAACGCGCCATAAGTACCAGGCTGACTAATAATTCAAGAAATCCATTTTGACCATTTAAATTCCGAAATAACAATTAATTAAAAAGCTATTATTTAAAAACCCCAAAGTGAATCATCCATTTAAAAGGTTCATAACTCCCATTAAAAGCATTTGATTTTTGCTTAGTTATTTTATGTAACAGATACTAAATTTTAATTTTCATTCAATTAATTAAAATTTAAACTTAACGTGTTTTTTTTAAGTTTTTCACACTACACTTCCCTAAAGTTAGAAATTTAAATTTCTTAAAATAAATAGCACTATACCAGCTGTCAAGAACGCACTTGAAGTTGATGGATTATCAAAAATTTAATATTAGGTAAGTGCGGGCTACACAAAATTAAAAAAAAACATAGCACGGGGTCTATAAGACAAAAAAGTTTGGGAACCTCTTACACATAGAGTAATCAACGGAAATTAAAAATTTCTGAAGTAGGAAATTATCAAAATTGGTCCTGAAAGATTATCAAATTTTAACTCCATATATTGCTGATCTTCGCATTACTTTCCGATCAAGATTATAAGGGATTAAATTTCCTTAAATTCAATTGTATCTAATACATACAAAACACTCCATTCTCACTCAACAAATCTAATGATTACAGAAATGTTAAAAACATTTCAAATACCATGCAACAATAAATAAATCATTAAAGAAAGTTGTTCCACTTCCAATAAGATGAGTAAGCTAACTAGAAAGCAAAGAAAAAATTCAGCTGTTATTTGACACTCCGCTTTGATGACTCCACTGATGCTACTATAAAGTATCCTTAAATTTCTCGATAACTTTCACTAGTGTAAAATAAGCAAGAAAAATAATCTTCTTATTTAGCAATTTGTTTTTAACTTCTTTAAAGATAAAAAGTCTTATTTAGGTTAATTAGTTCACCCTGCGAGATTCAACACCACACATGACTGTCCTTGTTTTTTTTTAAATTACTGTATTAGATAAATTACCATCGATAACAGATTCATTTCTGTTTTTTCAAGATGGTTATCCTTGCCTCTCTGTCGGCATTATCTAAACGTTACTTATCTAAAGGCATTTATTTTTGCTTGCAAAAAATATTAAGTAAAATCGGGGTGCACCAACTTGTTAACCTTTTATGAATCATTTGCTATCGGAATGTAATAAAACTTGATATTCTTATGTGGTAATACAGAAGGATCTCTAAAATTATTATTTAAGAAATGTCTTACACACACTTCATCTCATCTGTAAATAAATGTTTACAGTATTACTCATATACCCTATGCGCTGACTATAATGATGGTGTATTATAGGTTAAAATATGGCTACGTGCTTATGCATTTGCATAAACCTTACTTATACGTTTTTTAGGTAAATACAAAAGAATTTCCGAGAGAAAACAATGAAATTAAATTTTTGTTTTTTATAAATCCTTTATTCTTATGAATATTAATTTGTGATTTACCATTCCTTTTGAGATTTCAAACTACAAAGGTTACCAATAAAATTTCGGATAGGCATTGTAACAACGCGCACATTTAACTATTCAAAATAATACACGAAGGCAAAGAAAGGGAAAATAAATTAATAATATAACTAATATTTTCTTTCGCCCATGTTAAATTTATCATTACCGATTTTTCCAATCTGTTTCAATTTTATGTATTAGAATAAGAGAATAAGTAAGAATTATTGTATATTTTATCAATAGAGTGATGGGGGGGGGAGAATAGGAATCATATATACATAAATTATCTTAATAGAAATATAACAGTAAAAACTCCAGAAAAGCTTTTACAAATATAAAAAGTCCTAAAACAATGATAAAAGGAAAGAAAAATTAGATGTAACAAAATTGTAGTATAGGTGTAATAAAATAATTAGTGAAATGGTTAGAACCATTGAGTTAACTCAAACTCTATTTTGCACGGAAGCTAAGCTTTAAGATAGCAGCTTAACTTATTGTTCTCAAATTTATATATATATCAGAAAGGAAAAGGAAAGAAGAAGTAAGAAGAGAGAAAATGAATCTTGTAGCAAATTTATTATAATATGCTGCTGGGATTACATCATACAATATGATAAATCTGAAGATAAGTACAATTCTTTGATAATAAAATAATTAGATGATCACTATAGAACGAAATGGAAAACTATAAAAACATCCCAGGTTTTTTTCAATTAAAAATGTGCTCTAATGCAAAATGTACGAATTTTTATCCAAAAGAAGTGTCATTTCACTCAAATACGATTTAGGTGTGGAATGAATAATTAAAATATCTAATAAATACACACATGTCATAAAACTCTTATACTTAACACAATAATATTTTATCATTTATAAATATTTGAGAAAAATATTTTGGAAGAACTAGGGTGGAAAGTAGTAAGTGGTAGCACCCGCTGGATGCTATGTGAAAATTTTAGTACTAAAACTCCTCTCAACACAAGATAAGGAAAACTAGAAAGACCATATTTCTTTTCGTTATCTCTTTAGGGTGGTCATTTTATGACCTTTCCATCAACTCAAAGTGGGGTAGTAACGACTCCCTTACAGAGAATCCCCCTTCATTTTATTCAGCTTCAGCTAAACCACATTAAAGGTGCTAGAAAAGAAAAGAGTCTTATACATGGTAACCGTTATCACAACAAGCTTTTGTACCTCATTCAAAGTATATTATTGCTTCTATGGAATGTTGAAGAGGAAGTAGATAAACCAAACATACCATTAGCTAAGATTTCACTGCCTTTTTTTGTATGTATAATAGAAAAGTTTATCTTGCTTGAACTGACTTATCTGAAGCTCGCCATTTCAATTCATGTTTATTATAATCACTGGATATTCGATTCAGGTTTCACAACAGCAATCTATAGGGAAGGCAATAATTTATCAGCGGAAGTCACCCCATACTTAGTTAAAAATTTTATCTGGTAATAGAAACTCGATGCTCGTTAGCTCGCCCAAAAAGACGCTAATTTTTAATTTTTCCTTCGTTTTTAGACGTTATACTGGGAAGAAATTAATATGAGTAAACAAATCATTATGAAACATTAAATGTGTAATAGAAGGAGAAAATTAGTTACTTATGGATGAAATACATAACCAAAAAAGTAATATAAATACACTTGTGTTTAAATTAAAAGATATTTTGATTTTGATTGATATTTTCAGAATTATATTCAATGGATTTTAATGAAATTAGATATTTACATATGTCTCAATATAATGTAAAATAACAATAACAGTTATGGTATATATGCTTGATGACCCTGAGTGCGACTCATCAGCGCTGGGATGTCTAAAAGAAATGTTTCTAGAAACAAGAAAAAATGAGCTAATAGAGAAAGTATGCTTCCCTATTTCCCTCTTACAGTTATGCACCTCTCACAAAGGGAATTCCTGCTGAAAATGAGACAGTATATGAGTCTCACTGGCAGTCTTCCCCAGCTTGACCCTTTTCTTTTTTTCTGGATGTTTCTAGGAGGGGAAAGAAGAGATATGCTGTCACCCTCCCAAGAGGGAAGAAGAGTGTCGTGGACGAGTGTTCGTCCTCCATAAAATGAAGCCAGGGTAAATTTAACCTTTGAGAAAAGAACTTAGAGGTGCAATATTTCATCCCCATGTGTCACAGACCTTCTACCAAAGATATGGAGATCTGTACATCATTCCAACAAGATTCCTGCCTTCTGCCTAGATCATTAAATATCCGCTGCTTTACCGGTCTCTTTCTGGAATTGAGGCTATTTAGTGGGTTTCTGGTTCCCACCAAATGAAAGCGTTGGGAGAATAAATGGCTAAATTGAATCTGGACTTATCATTGAATTGAATGGTCTTTTTATGATCTCAGCTCTAATATTAAGCAGGCTCTTCTTTGCAGAAGCATGTCTTCTTGCAAACATCTCTCTCTCTTTGTAGCTTTCTGAAAACAGTTACCTTTGAAACATGGGTTCTCGTGACCAAGTGAAGCTCAAAAGACAATCTGCTGGAGCTTCTGTACGATTGAAAAATACCAATCCTTATTGGATGTCGGGGCTGTTTGAAGACCTTGATCAGGCCTTCAATTTACGTTATCTGGTTTCATTAGGTTGTCAATTTCAGGGGCGTAGCTACCACCGCATCAATGATACGTGGCCTCCAAGTTACAGGGGCCCTAACATGTGCGTAAAAAAAATTGGAAAATGTTATCAACTGTCTTATATTAACAGTACTCCCATTTGTGTTTATAAAATCGTCTGTCACTGGCTTCAAATGGTTAAAAAATTTTCATGAATTCTACATCTCTGTTCCTACGATTAGAAACCTTTAAAAAGCAGTTATCGTTATACTCAAAATAATCAGGAGACAAGGGATAGTATTCGGAAAGAAATCGGAAAAATTTCTATTAAAAGCTATCGTTTTTATTTATTTTCCAAAAAAGGGCCCCTCAAGGAATTTTGATATAGAGCCCACATAATGTGGGTCTACACCAGTGGTCAAGTTGCGAAAAACGCTGGTCGTTATATTAAAATTTACAACAATCTGCGCTTGAGACTTCCTTGCCTCGAGTCTTCTGATCATTCGCTATCTCATTTCATTATCAAAATGTTGAGGGTAATTCATTTTAACTATTTGCTTTTAAACTTCATTAAATGTTGAAAAACAAGCAAATAAACTACAATAAAAAGAACATGAAAGATGCCAAGGATTTCGAACGAATGAAGCACATTCATTGACAGGTGCGCTTATAAAGAAGTTTTTCAAAATGCATAACCTATACACACATATACGCTTGCGTAAAATACACTAAAAAAAATTCGACTTTGTTTGAAAGCATTAATTTTACCTTTCGTTCAGTACTTTTCCAGAAATTCGACTAAAGATACAAATTCTCATAATTTTGAACATCAATATACGTGTCTTTACTTCAAAATACATTTAATGTGCTATAAAATTTATCGTTGTAAAATTTTTCGAAAAAAAAAAATTTGGAAATAATACCAATTACAATAATTTATTTACATTATAGTACTTATTCTCAGCTTATAAAAAAATAGATCGGCAGTTATTTTCCCTATTTAGAGGATACATACATTGCATATTTATTAGTCGAAACAGATATTATCCTTACTTTTCAATTCTGTTATATTTGGTTCTGGTTCGGACTGAGTATCACAAATTCTTAAATTAATTCATAAGGACTCATTTTGATAAAAAATAATTCCTAATTCTACGAAATTTCCTCTTTACTATATTGTTCCTATTTGAATTACATCTCTTAAATCAGACTCTTTTATATGGCATTATTTTGTAGAATTCTTATTCATATGTAATTATAAACATGGCATATTTTTTGTGCGCATTACTAACTTCTTTAGAGTACATCCAAGCCTTTATATTGGCTAAATTTGAAATAATGTAGAAAGAGGAGGAATAAGCTAGAAAATATTAAGATGACGAACTTATTAAACTTTTGTTTTCTTACTGTGGCGTATATAAACCTCTATAATGAGGAGGTACATTCTAAAAACACGTGGATGAAAGCGCCATGGGCAGGGACATCTTAAGGCATGGGCCAACTGGGCCCGGGCCCAGGGCCTTACTTTCGGTGGGGCCTCATTTCGTTCTTGATTCTGTCTTAATAACATCATGATCTGGATAATTTTAATGTGGTCAAATATTGTTCCCATACATATTCTCTGAAAAACAGAGAATTTCAAACAGCATATCAACTAGCTTAAGTGTCAAGACTGTATTATTATGTGATGACCGTTGCCCATGTCTAGACATAGGCCTAATACTATAAACAATCATTCAACTCATTTAGTCGAAAGGTGGCAATCAATCGAGCCGGTTTGTGCTTAGGTTTTTGAGATTGTGAGTTGTGCACATTTATTTTTTTCAAATTGCCGTTTGAACGACTATTTGACAATGCATGGTATATATTGTCTTCTTTTAAAGATCTCAGGAAGGGCCTACTTTTCCATAGGGGCCCAGAACCTCAAAAAAATCTTAAGATTTCTCTGGGCCCAGGGCCTCAAAGAGTCTTAAGACGTCCCTGGCCATGAGACAATTTCTGTGGTAAAAATTAAAAATCAGTTGGCCTCCGAATCTCCACCCTGTGTACGCCACTGCTTTCTTAGCATTTACTATTGAATGCTAATTCCCCAAAGAGTTAAGCAGCAAAAATTCAGTAAGTTCGTTTTTCTTTTTAAATTAGACATAATTTCCCAAAGCAAGTTGAAATTGTTCTTGTAGTGTTATTAACGAATAAAGAAAGAAATTTCCTGTTCATATGACCTAGAAAGATGGTATTTCCAGGGAAATCGTCTTACAATAATGTACATCATTTGTTGTTTAGTCACTTTTTCCTCTGCCTGTCATTCTTCACTAGAGAAAAAAAAATGTCTTCCTAAGACATTAATACTTCTTATGCCACCATTGTAACTGCAAGTATTTTAAAAAAACCTGAACACCGTAAAGTATGAAAATATTTTTAATGATTAAATTGAAACGTATTGAATGTAACCATTGTATATCCTCATAATTCTTACGAGTTTCGTTAACCTTTTTTTTATATATAACAGTACTTTTGGCTCGTTAAATTCCATTTCTACTTTATTATTATCTGAACTCCCTGTAATAAAATGTGTAGTTACTTTTAAAACTTAAGAAATTTTAACTATGTTGTTATTTGTAATCATGCATTTTGTAACAAAAAAGCGACACACTAAAAAGAGTTTTTTGATTGCGACGAAATTGTATACACGTATCTCATGACAGAATGTGCAAATGGTTAACTTTTTTTTGGCAGACAATAACTGTCCAGCTCAATGGTCGGCAACCTGTGGCACACGGTACAATTCTCAGTTGCACTACTCTACAAATTTGTCAATTTTTGAGTGGATAGAAGTTGATAAATATATAATGGACCTTATTTGACAAACATCTTCAGAATTATGGACATTTACGGTATTACGAAAAAATCTGAAACCTAACTCTAAAGATAAATTTGCAGCTATTTTGTAAATTCATGAATGCCATTGCTGGAGAGATTTAATTGTTTGAAGAGAGAAAATTGAGTGTACTCTCTGCTTTCCGCTTTCGGTTCTGCATATGTAAAAAAAAGTCACAAATTATACCCCTGATTTTGCGATATGAAAGAGTGAAACGGTGTAAAAGTACCAGGTTCACATTAAAATTTTTATTATTTTTTTTTATTTAATTACAATGAAGGGAAATACTTATTTTTTTGTGTTGTCTATTTCTTTTTTATATTAATGTTTATATATAAAAATACATAATATATATAAAACTTAAATTTTTTTAATATTTTTGTTGAAGAAATAGTTATATTTTATGCTGTTTATTTTTTATGTCAAGAAAAATCTTTAAATGAAGCAAAATTAATGTATAATAAATCTGTAAATCTATATTGTTGACTTTTATTCATTAACTCGGCATGCATTATCGCGAGAATCGAAATTTTTTTTTTTTTTTTTTTTTTTTGAAAAAAAAAGGAACTACTGCGTGATACGCTATATCATATTGGCAGATTGATTTGGCACGCCACAGATGAAAGGTTGCCGACCCCTGGTTCAGCTAGTACTCCAGCTCATTGAAACGAAGCATAAAATATAGAACATTTCAATTGCTAAGTTATAACTTTTATGCAAATGGGGTTTCGTCAATAGACATGAACTCGCAAATGGGTTCTCGAACAAACGTCGCCATTTGAGAGTAGAAGCGAAACTGAACTAAAGGAAGCAGGGCGATCAAATCACACGATTGCTCAACATTTCTGTCGGAGCGATGGTTTCATTCTACGATATTAACAATATTGGATGAAGCATACCCAGCCAAAGTATGCCGTTACAGAGCGCCAAGAAGGTAGCAGCAAAAGCACGTGAGGACAGTGTGACCGTCCATTCTGCATTCTCAGCCCCTGACGCGTTCTTATCAAAGATTCGACGTATAACCTGGACACCAGTAACTGCACTGACCATCCATAGATGACTCAGCGAAAGGGGGGCTGAGGTCACGGAGGCTTGCTGCGTTGACTGCCCCTCACTGTTAAACGTCGCTAAGAAAGCTTGCGATGGTGCCTAGTGCATTCAACCTGGAATTCCACGGACTGGATTAAATTTGTTTTAAGCAAATTGAGTCCCGATGATTCGTGGTAAGACGTGACTAGCGACGTCCAAGACGTGGGATATTCATCTGACAGTCGTCCACCATACAGTCCGATAATCAGGAGTTATGGTATGGATTCCATTTTTCATTTGATATCAGGATCTCTCTAGTTGTCATAAACATGGAGGTATTTAAACGAGATTTTCTATACAAAAGTGTTGTCCTTCCTTTCGGGATAACGCCGGGCTGCACCGCACGCATTTTTACTGCTTATCTTCTCTGCGTGCTTCTCTAACAGTTTTCTGGCCGGAGTGATTCACAAATACTTCATCAATAGCGCATGCTTTTGCTCTGATAAGCAGGCATTTCCGACCGTCCATGAATCCACCGAACTGACTCGCCAATTAGTTCGTAGAGGATAAGTAATCCTGTAAAAGGATATCATTAATTCTACGAGTTAATGCCCACCTGGATCATAGCTTGCTCTATGAAAAGATTTTTTCCCTTTTTTTGCTCTTAAAGCTAAATTTTTTTAATGGAACTTTAAATTCCTTTGATACTATTAGCGTTTTGTTTTCAATACATGTACATCACATTTACTGATTTTCGTTCTCTTCAGATTATTTCTTTTTGAAGCGTAGCTTTTTATGCCGAAGAGTATATAACATAGAAGTATAAGAATTGAGCAACTCTTTAAAATATAATTCAGTTTCAAAACTATTTTGTTAGCTCTGTAACAAATTAATAAATGCAATTTGATATCAAATTAAAAAATTAATCACCGCGATTGAGTTGATATAATTAAATAGTATATAAGTATATAACAGTGTTTTTTTTAAATATAGGAAAATGTTGAAAATATTGGATTCTTCCCGCAAAATTGTTTTTTCACTGCGCTCTTTTAAAGTATTTACTTTCACATTCTGAACGAATTTCTCGCTGACGATTGCTTCCTCGCATTGTAACTACAAAAGGCATATGAAATTGAGTGATATCACGGCAGGATGCGTGTGGTATTTTTTTTTCTCGTGTATGTGTTCACTTTCAGTAACAGATCAGGAAATTTTAATTTATTTCTCACTGCCTCAGCAACCGAATTATTATTCGATGAATAAAATTCGTGTGCTAGTGAGGAAAAAGTCATTTACATTACGTAAATTGAAAGTACTATTTGTTCGGTTTTCTTCATTTGAATCCATTTTCAAAATCCATAAGAATTAACTATCGGATAAATTCTGTAATCTATATTTTCTACTCTCTCCTACATATATTTCTTACCCACGTTTCAATCAGTAGTATACTCATTTAAAAATAAAAACAGGTTAATCAAAATTATTACAAAGTTTCTCATAAGATAGTATATCTCTAATGCCACTTAAAGATACTGATTTTGAAAACAAAGAGAAAATGCAGCCAAATAGCCTCCCTAAGCAATTTTGTGTTCCCTCTCTCTTTCGTAAATGATTAATCTATCCGCTTATATAATTATTACCTAAAGCAAAATACTGATATTATGTCTGTTTTTCTACAACTAGAAAAATGTTTTCAATTTAGAAGACATGGTACGATTTATACTAAAATCTTTGATTTAAGGGTTTTTACATTTTTTTTACTTGTATATAGATTTTATTGCTGTACATAGTATTATTGCTTTTTTGGCCAATGTATATAGATTACGTAAAGCAGATTTTGTTCTCAAAATACTACAAAATACTAACCATTTAATTTTTTAAGGAAAAGTTTTAAATTTTATGACTGAATTTTAAAATGCTACTCCTTCTACAATAATTAACGTACATACATGAGATTTGGCTTACAAATATTTCAAGCTATGCATAGCAAAATTGGGTATGGGTTTCCTGCTAGGATAAATGATATACGTAAGATATACTTTTTTTCTAAATGCTATTTGAAAATTCCTTGAAAAATGTGTAAATTCTAAATTCAACTATTTTTTTAAAAAATTTTATTGATTTGATTTAAAAAATGCTTACCAACTTTTGTTACATATACTATTAGCAATATGTAAAAAAATTTCAAAGAATTAGTCACTATAGAAAAAAAAGCCGTAGCATTTTAAATGAAGAGAAATGCTACGGCTTTATATATATTTTGCTTTCTGAGATAAATCTGCTTAAAATTTTATTTGTCATTGTAATGTGAATAAAAATGAACAAAAAAGTTATTATTACTCATAATTTTTTTGGCTTATAGATTTCAAATTTTGTGGATTATAGAAAATAATATAAAGAATAATTTAGGCTAAAAAACATTTATTTAAATTTTTGACTGATTTTTGATAGTTCAATCGAACTGTGCCTCTTAATTCCCGGCAAATTTTATTTTATATATATGTGTGTATGCAATAACTATTAAGGTCGTAGCCTTTTTCTAGCTGAAAAAGGTTTCCGTGATCATTTCCAATTTTTCAATAATTTTAATTTGTTTATTAAATGTTTCCAGGTGCCTATTTTTGTGTGCAACTCAAAATTCTTTAGCTGAAATCCTCATGATTTTGAACAGCATCAGAAGACGAGATTGTCTCCGAAGCTAGTATTCTACTCTCGACATCTATGCTATGCCCAAATACTAAGTGTGGTTTAATTGTTTATCAACAACAGACCATGGTCAATTAATGAGGACGGCACATGAGCTAGCACCCACTCTTTTAATTTCACCACAAAGTGAGAATTTCAAATCTGGACAAATCTAATGGGCATTAGCCTCACTTCATGGTTACCTTCAGAAGAACTGCACTAGAATTACTTTTCAACTACATTTCTAAATTAATTGGACTTTAACATTAGCTGTAGAGGGTCTTAAAAAAAACTAAAATGTGATCAATAGGAAAATTTAAAAAAATTATGTTTTAAAGTTCGACTGCGATCAAATTGCGGTCATTGATTAATTGGAGAATTAATTGAAAATGAGCTTAGGAAGAGAGTTGAAACTGCTATTTTTAATATATTTTTTGGCAATTACCCTAAGAACAGATTGCATTTTAAAGAAAAAATTTTCACCTTTTCAATAATGCATTAAAAAAATCTTCCTTTTTATTTTCTGCATCATAACATATAAACAAAAACTGCATTCCTTTGCATTGCATTTTGAAGGAGTTTTCAGTAAAAGAAGTTCACTGATATGTGTATGGTGTATTTTTTAAAATAAAAATATATTTATTTACAAGAAGTTTATGTTTGTTAAAAATTCGGTTCATAGGTAGCAAAAAAAATCTTTTTTGGTACAAACCTAGACAACAAAATCACCTAAGTCAAAGAAGGAAGGGATCGATAAATTTGATTTGAAGCGCCTCTAAAATGAGAAATCAGAAGTCACACATCTTTGAGTTAAACCGAAACCCGGAAACTTTTATTCAAACTGTGAGAGTAATTGATTGGTTATTGATTAACTTCGCTTTATGAAACTACATAACGATACAACTTCGTAACTTTGAACCATAATCGAAGGACGAGGAAAGTGCCTGAGCTGATGCCTCTCTCCTAATTTCTACATCATGCGCGAGATAAGTAAAACCCACATTATGTACACTCATGTCCATAAATTAAGGATAATTCAGAATCACACAGAAATTGAACTCTAAAATAAAAATTTCACCTGTAGAATTATCACACACATCTTGAAGAAGAATATGCAAATTACAGGAAACCACCAGATGGCGAGGAATAGTACGTCACAATGACGAGAGTGTAAGAGAGGGGTATATAAGGAATGGTGGCAAAGAAGTAAAATTGTTCACAAGCGCTTTAAAAGCCTTTCAGTGCAATAACCGCATAGTTATGGCACAAAGAAAGCATTTGGATGATTTTTTACGTGGTAGAATTATCGGACGACTGGAATGTGGACGTACCCAGCTAGAAGTATCCGAGGAACTTGGAATCATCCAGTGTCATCTGCAGGCTTTGACAACGATTCCAAGATGATAGAAATGTGAGTAGATGTTACAGCACAGGTTGCCCCCGAGTTACAACGCCAAATGAGGACCGGTATTTGGCAGTTACTGCCAAAACAAACAAACGGAGCACAGCATCAGACCTGTCTCGTCAGCTCTCTTCAGCTTCCGGTACGACAGTTTCAAGGCAGACCGTGTACAGACGCTTAGGGCACATTGGTCTATATGCTCGTAGGCCTGTCAGATGTGCTCCCCTTACCGCAACTCACTGTCGCCTGCGATTAACCTGGAGTAGAGAGCATGCCTTGTAGACACCGCAACAGTGGTCTTGTGTGATGTTTTCCGACGAGTCCAGGTTTAGTTTGCAGTCTGATTCTCGCCGGACTTTCATATGGAGAGCGCCAGGTACCCGTTACCACCAAGAGAACACCATTAAACGACACTGTTACGGTGGTGCAGGATGGTTCGTTTGGGGAGGAATTATTCTTGGTTCCAGAACTGACCTGCATGTTCAGAGTGTAACGATGACAGGCCACATCTATCAGGATGTCATTCTGGAACAACATGTACGTTTGTTTCGAGGCGCCATGGGTGCTGAATTTCTGTTTATGGATGACAACGCCCGTCCTCACCGTGCAAACATTGTAGACAAATGCCTTCAATCGGAGGATGTCACCCGTATGGGTTGGCCAGCATACTCACCGGACTTGAATCCAATAGAGCATGTGTGGGATATGCTTGGCCGACGAATTGCAGCCCGTCAACCCCCTCCCACCTGTTTACCGGAACTTCGGAGGGCATATCTTGATGAGTGGTGTACTATTCCCCAAGATCAGATTGATAATTTGATACTCAGCATGCGTAGGCGTTGTAAGGCCTGTATTGCATCGTCCGGGAGACATACTCCGTAATTATCATCATACTAACCATGTTATACTGTTTTTTGTAAATAGGTTATTTTTTGAAATTTGCTCCAGAGAGTAAAAATCGCAATTTTTATTAATTATGTCAAACATATAGCATCTTTTTTGCTCTTTACCTTTTGTTTAATAAATAAACTTTACAAATAAGTCAAATTTGTTTTGCTTCTGTCTCTTTCTTTGCTTGAACTTCATTATCCTTAATTTATGGACATGAGTGTATTAGAGCTAACACGAAGGTTTTTAGTAATGGACCTCATAATTCTGAATCACGATCTAGAGACAAGAACGGCTTCCTTATTCTCCAAACTACCACATCACAACACTATGAGTAATTCGAGCCTTGATATAGATTTAACGAACATTAGCTCCTCCACATGCCTTTTCTTTTCAAACTTTTGAGAAAACTGTTTAACTACCATACGTATACGCTATACATTAATAGCGAAAATATAAGGTTAGAGTACATATCACCTAAATTTACAAAAATAAATTTGCGATGTTAATTAAAATGCATTGCGGACCTGAGTAAATGGCCCTGTACTTCCCCATCAAAAACAATTGAAAAATATTTGTTATCTAAACAAGTTTAAAATTTATGAAATCTTAATTTCATCGGACTTTAAAGTTTAATTTAAACAAGTATATGTAGAATTTGATACTGTCCGTGATTTTCGTAACCTGTCTCACGCATAGAAATCAAAGTTTCATAAGTTTCCTTCTGCAAAAAAAGAAAAGAAAAAAATGATTTTTCTTTTTTAAATCATTTGTGTTTCCATTTGGATTTGTATTTCTAATAAATACCCGATGTATAGCATATATATATATATATATATATATATATATATGTATACAGTCGACTTTCGATAATTGGAAGTTGAAGGGACCAATGAAGAACTTCGAACTATCAAGACGTTACAAAAAAACTCCCAAAATACACGAAGAGAAATTTTTCCTAACACATTTAAATTAAGCTATGTAATAAAACAACAATTGCATATATGTATAAAATCATTTAAAAGTATTTTTAAAAGTACACACACATGTTATACAGTATAAATATTACACAGAAGTTAAAAGTCCTGTATTAAAAGAATACATTCAATACATGTATACACAATCCTACGCATCTCTTCTTCACAATAGCGGACCATCCCTTCTGAACACATTTGTAGCAAGGCCATGAATTGAACGAAAGATATGGACGGCTAACAACAGGTATGGTTGGTCTATTGTCCACTTGAAGAAGAAAAGCAATAAGAGTGTCTTTTTGCCTGAGGAAACAGAAAACACAAAGAAGGGGTAGCAGAAAAATGGTCATCAAAGGGGCTACGTTACAGGGGAGACACGCAGAGACAATACAACGCAAAACTTGTAAGCTCCAATATGTTTGCAACAGGACTGTACATTAGAGCGAGTGATCGAATTGTGGAGAATTTTATAAGATAACTTCAAATTATTGCGTGTTGTACTCTGGCCAGCCACAGATTTTACTTCGAAATATTGAGTGTACCAAAACGTATTGTTTTAGTTCGAAATATCAAGAGTTTTTCTAGCATATACTTCGATTTATTAAGGGTTCGTATTATCGAAGGTTTGAATTATTGAGAGTTTATTGTATATAATTGTATATAACTTATTATCTTTGTTAAGAACTGAATGGATAGAGTTGCACTTCTTACAAGTCATATGAAACAAAAAATCGCATTATTTTTTTACTCACAAGGCCAACACCAGATGGCGGGGAATGTGTTCACCTTTGATACAGTACTTTTGTCTTTGTATCTCACAGTTACAATGCTACTTAAAAATAATTAAAATGGTACGTTCGGTATATCGTTGTGAGACGTTACTTCAGTCATGAATCAGTGGCGCATCTATCAATGGGCTAGGCGGTGCCGTGTACCGGGGCCTTCAAGCTCAGGGGGCCCTCCAACCCTGACCACCAATCAAGCCGAACTTGTGATAATTTCTCCCAAATTTAAGACATAAATATAAAAGGTTGCAAAACATAACTATAATAATGACAATTCAGTTGAAAATAACTTTGAACTTGTGGGGAATTCCCCTAAATTCTTTCCGTTGTTTGTTTAGTGTTGTGTGAACTATACTTATTGTAAAGTTTATATTATTTTCAATTTTTTTCCCATTTTTCTATAAACTGTTACTTAAAAGTTCCACATGGCCATACTTGTTATTATATCTTAAAAAATCTACACAAGAGGCAATTCCTTCCTAGTTACATTCTATTTTTAATAACAATATGATTCATAGTAAACTGGTTTCTTATTTCAATATTTCGCAATCTTCTTATATCTGCGATAGATTGATGTAATTCCCCCCCCCCTGCTCTTTTGCCGAGATTTTTTTTAAAAAAAAAATAATTATAATAATATTATATTTTATTTTCTTGTCCATGCATATTTTTGTATCTTTTCCTGCCTATCTCGGTACGTTTCTCCTTCTTTTTAACGTCAGTAAGTATTCAAGCGCATACGATAATGTATTGCATAAATTATAAAAATGAAATTAGGGATTAAAAAAAAGAAACCCAGGAGTGCGTTTAAGTGCAAACAATGCCAAGAAAGAGAAGGTAGTAAATAAGAATTGTAGTTTTGTATATTTAAAATATTCATATATTTTTACTTTTTTTACTTGATAAAATCCAACTATTATAGGGCCTTCATTTTTTTTCAGCACCAGGGACTTTGGACACCTAGCTACGCCACTGTCCTGAATAGAAGTTGTGTTATTTCCTTCATAATTTTGAACTAAATATAGAAGAATAAGCCTGTCATTTTTAAAAAATCTCTAATATTAGAATAGTCCCTTATGCGATTTACTATATTTTAGTACCTAAATGAGATTATCCTGCCTTTTTTGTACAGTTATCGTATCGGTGAAAATTTATAAACTTTCTTTCATCGATATCTCTCTTATCGAATAGCTTGGAAGTAACAAGTGATTTACATTGTATCTAACTCGTCGCCTGTCACCCAATAAAAACTTTTTTGCTTCCCCAAAGTAAACGTTCCCAGAATCTTATCTGCAAGCGGCAACGAAGTGATGGTCTCCGCTTGACTTCGGAGAATGTGAGAAAATTATTTTCCATCGCCGACAAAGAAAATCTGTGCGATCCTATTGGTAAAAGATAAAGATTTAGCAAACGAACAAGCTGTTTGACAAAGAATATCTTGATGAAGAGTGATTAACTCGAGCAGTTGCATGCTTAATTAATTGACATGGGTGTGTGAGTCACTAATAAAATTTGAAGAGCGGAATAATGAGAGTCAATGTCTTTCCCGTTGAGAGTCATTCACTTCACATTCAAAAGCAGATTTGAAACGAATCTCTTCGCATTAACATATTAAAAAAAGCTATTTATTTGTTGATAATTTTAATTTTGATTTAAGGCTCAGTTATAACAAAGAAATAAATTATTATATTTAATTCTAATATAATTAATTTTAATATGATTATTTTTGCTTTCATTGGGAAAATATTTGATAAAAACTTGTGCATATTTTTACATATACGAATCATATTTTCTGTGTATGTGTGTGAATTATTACTACCTATTCTAAGTTTATACATTATTTGTGTGATATATAAAAATCCCATACGCCATGAAAAAATTCGCTTAAAAGATATAAAATTCTGAAAATTATTAGGTATGTTACGATTTTAAATAAAAACTAATAATAACATTTGAAGAAAAGATTTATTGCGTGATATATGATTTATAGAAGCAATAATATAGTGAGAGAGAAGCGAAAATTATTTATACAAGAAGGAATAACTAGAAAGTTAATTATTATAGCTCGCCCATTCGTGTAAAAGAACGCTTTCCAGCTACTGAATAGTTTCTCAGCGTGATAATCGATCGTTAACAATGGCACATACAAGGAGATGAGAGGGGTCCAGCCATCCCCCATACATCAACCTTGATTTTTTATTTCGATTGATTACAATCTTTTGTACATATTAAGTAAAATAAGGGTAATTCTGGTAATTTAATTATTTGTTGTTAATAATTTATTTTATTTTTTGAATTAATGCTAAATTATTTATTCAATAATTCATTTTTTACTGTTTTTTGTTCTCGACAATCGATATGAAAGAATATGTTTGGCGGCTAATTGTGGACTTCCGATCCTCAACCTCCCTACCCCCATGAAAAATTCCTATACGCGCCACTGATCGGAAATCCTTCTTAAAATATTTTCAATTAAGTTTATGTCTGGGAAATATTTCGGCCAGTCCACTCGAAAAATTATTCATCGAAAATTCCAGCCACTATAGAAGAGGAAAATGTCTGACATTATCGTTCATGACTAAAGTACTGATAGACCCCTGCCTGATGATGTATGGGTTGGTACGGTCATTGGTGGAGATATTTATCCCTCACCATCCTTTCTCGCCTCCCTTAAATCGAACGCATTAATGCAGCGTTTCTCAAACTGTGGGGCGCTCCCCCTAGGGAGTCGTGATAACTCTACGAGGGGGACGCGAGCAAATAGAAAAGTCGAAAAAAAAGATTATTTAAAAAAATTATTTATTCATTGAAGGAAGCAAAACAAAAGACATTCTGACATAATAAAAAATAAAATACATATTTACACTGATATAATACGCATATAAATATATCAGTACTGCACAATGTGTTTCATAATTAATTTAACTGTACTAAGTTACGAACAAATTTAATAATATTATCATTAACTCCATGGGCTTGTCATACATAAATTTATATACAAAAATTCACAATTATCTTTATAATTTGAACGGTTTATAATTAAGCCCTTTTCTTCCGATTGAAAGTTACGCGATTCGATCCGCAATACCCTCGTTTTCCACGGAGGTGAGCGTATGTGATGTATTGGGGGAAGGGAGAGAAAAGAAATAAATAAGCAATCACCTGAATTGAGTAAAGCCTTCGCAAATATCGTTAAAGATCTTTTATTGCATTCTAAAGAGTTCGGAATAGTTTTATGGATAGCAGTGTACAGAAAAGATCGTACTTAGGAAAGACGTATATATACGTCCGAGGAACTTAACGCTTTGGCTGAGTGAGACGCTTATATACGCCGGTGGCACTCAAGAGGTTAAAGTCGTATTGTAGCTTTAGCGTCAAAGTATATTATTATTAAATTCAATACACTGTAATTGTATGGAGGGGGTGCGATGAAAATATTGGGTCACAAAAATTGAAAGTTTGAGAAGCACTGCACTAATGTATAAATTATTGTATTGTTAAGAGGGCCCAATTCTCTTTAGACTATAAGCTGCCTGTTATCAGAATTTATTCAAAGCGAGAGTATGTTAAGTGAAGAGATAGTGTTACATTCATGACTTTCCCAAATGAGATGTTTTTGTGCTCACTTTCTGTGGGTAACAAATTGGCTCTTTGTGAACGAAACATACGAGTAATCCATGGATCCGTGACCATGCAGTCTAACATGTTTAAGTCAGTTTCGAATAGTTTGAATCGAAATCTGATGACAGTATCTCTCTCAAACTTCTGTTGTCATGGAATAGTGAAATAGCGCTTTTACTGCGGGTTCTCATGCTGGTGTGATGTGGAAATTTGGAGAGTTTGGTGCCAGCACAGGTGTCAACCTCGTCCTGTAACTGGTATTCAGTTAAGTGAGAAGGATATATTACGAGGCCTTCATGTTGACAGCAACTCTCATGCTGCTTCGTAATATGGCGTTAATATATATAAGTAGGTAAGAAAAGCCGATTCTGCGGTAAAGGCGCAGGCGCAGAGTTGAGTTGTTTTCCTCCTGTGGATGCTGCGTGGAGTTGAGTTGTTTCCCTCCTGCTATGGTTTTGGTTTTCGAGTTGATAGGGGGAGTTGAGTTGTTTTCACCTGCTGTTGAGTTGTTTCCCTCCTGCTGCTAAGTTGAGTTGTTTTTTAAATGTGTAAAAAAAGTTTATTGAAATGTTTAAAGTGCTCATGGCGCCACCTATTGGTTAAACTATATACTAATTATTAGATTTTAAAATGATTGAAAAAATAACGCTCAAATAAAAAAAAATAATAATAAATCCAGATTCAAACTCACAGACCCAGAACAAAATGTCTCCATAGGACAATAGTTTTTCAGTTACGCTAACCATTGTCCTATGAAGGCATGCAGACCTGAAGAAAACTTAGGTTTATAATCTCATGAATTTAATTTTGCAGGCGAAGCAGATGGCGACATTTTCTTAATTAAAATGAAATAAAAAAAATATTTCATTTATATTATTTTAATAATTTGTAAATTTTAATTCGGTATAATGATTACACATACACAGTAAAAAATGTGACGTAGAATACTCGTAATCAGCGTGTGAACGGTTTACGATTGAACTTGTCTTAGCTTGTCTGATCTTGATTCTACAAGACGGCGACTGAATTCTACGTCAGAAATTAACTCAATGCTTAGAGCGGATGGATACATTGTTGGCTTTAAAAAAGTTTATTTTTATAAATCTGAAGCAAAAGAATAATTTTTTTTTTTATAAATATGGTTATATTGTTAATTTTATTCATACTGCTTTCTAGTTTAATTTATGTTGAAATAGTTTCATTTTAAAAGATAAATATCAGTATACATCTTTCAAACAAATTATCTTAGTATGTTAAGCATAAGTGATATTTTAAATATATTTTGTATAAAAGAAAGGAAAAATTTATGTTTATGTGTTTAAAAGCAAACTCTTTGCCTTTTCCAAAGAGTATAAATTGTATAACTATTCATTGCAATAACCATTTAGTTAAAATATTTTTTTAATTGAATAGAAATAAAAAAAAATATTTATTATACATTGCTTTAATAACAAATTGTAAATTTTAATTCGGTATAATGATTACACATACACAGCAAAGATACAAAGTAAATTGTTTATTCAGAAATCAACATCTTGTATCGCGTTTTACATTACAATTGTATATATATATATATATATATATATATTATATATATTTAACATTACAGGAGAACAACAAGTTATAAAATTGGTTTCAGTATAAGGATTACACAAAAAGATACAAAGTAAGTTGTTTATTTACAAAAGCAGCATTCCATTTCACATTACAATCTTTTATTTACATTACAAAAATCACATTATTGTGTCATCATTGGATTTTATGTCTTACTGCTCATCGAATAGGTCTAAATTCATCAATGACCAATGTCCATGGGCAAGCGTAGTAATGCCATCATCATTAATAAACCTTTTGTCATCTTTATAGGACAGAGCAAGTTTGTTTTGCTTTATGGAGTGTATTGAATGAAATTTGGATCTAATTAAGTTCATGTCAACATATTTTAATTTTTGATTAAAAAGACAGGCTTTGTAGTCCTCAAATGTTATTTTATTTTTTATAGTTTGTTTTTTAATTCCTTTTAACCGCTTTTCAATCTTATGGTTTGTTTTGTAGGCATACATTTTCGATTTTAATCCTACATATTCTGTCATAATATTTCCCTTGTTTTCATCCTTCATTTTCCCGATGACTTTTTTGTTCACTAGAGGTAAATTGTAAATGTTGTTTTTATCATAATCTGAAGTATCATATAAGTTAATATCATTTTTCATGTCACTGTAAAAATCATCAGTTTTTATTTCATAGATAAAGGAATCGGTGTCTGTATACATGAGCCTTACTTTCGAGTCGTAACGGTGCTTTATGTACTCATAGTGAAAAGAATACATTAGAACTTTTGATAAGTCTAAAATCGCCCTTCCTACCTGTATTGGTTTCAAGAATTTGATTTGGGGTTTTTTTTAAATGGACGGCCATTAAGTTTCAGAAAATATTGTGCGTCGATTAAAATTTGATTTCGCTATTAACTTTCGAGCCTGCTCTTCTGTTGAGCATAAACGTATATCTACTCTTCTTCTTACATTTTCCATCGTTTTCCCGAATATGCTGTTATTCATTAGTTTGTAATAATCCTTCTGAAAGTCATTTACAGCTTTAGTTCTTAACTCTGTATTGTAATCTATGTAATTTTTAAGCCAAGGAGATTGAAAAAATTTTAAAACTCGATGAGTTTTTTTCAAGACTAACCCTAATTTTAAATATAGCTTTAAATTAGAATAATGGAGAACATATTTTGTTTTGGATTCCAAAGTAGTTAAAAGTCTAGGTTCTCTACAATTAGGGGGGGGGGGGTATTTTCAGGGGCAAGGGTAAAATCTGAATATTTGTCATGCAAATCGGAAGGGTAGTCAAGATCCACTTCCAGATGTAACCTACATCGGAGTCATCTGATAAATTGAAAATATCCTGTTCAGTTAAGTTGTCATCACCCCAAACAAAATCTTTTAAGGTTATATATTTACTCATCGCGTAACCGTACAAATTATTTGCGTCAAGGTACATTAAATATTTTATCTCATCATCTGGATTAAAGTTAGGCATATGTTTGTTGTTATAGCATAACGATTGCAGCACTGACTTGTACCTCCTCTTACACCCTTTTCTATAAAAAGAAGCATGTCGTAATCTGTGAACAGTTCGATAGCTACTTTAGGTTGTAATAACATAACATCCCATGATAAAGCTGGGGTGGTAAAATACCAACGTTTATAAGTTTGCATGCATATTTTCTGAAAGTTTTCAAAGATATCTGTTAACAATAGGCATCTGTTTTTACATATAGATCACAGTATTCACCAAGATTATTTAAATGGAATTCATTACATGCATGATTATAATCATCTACACTTATAGGCTCCTCATTTAGTTTATTGTAAAATTTGCTAATAGGTGGTAAACAAGAATCTTTACACTTTTGGAAACTATCAAAATAATCATACGGAAAAACTCCTTTTCTTAAAAGTAAATCTATTTTTTTCTGAATCAAAATAATGTTTCATATATTTAAATTCATCTTTTTTTAGTGTTTTTATATCAAATTTTCCAAACAAGAAGACATGAATCAAGAATCTTTACACTTTTCAAAACTATCAAAATAATCATACGGAAAAACTCCTTTTCTTAAAAGTAAATCTATTTTTTTCTGAATCAAAATAATGTTTCATATATTTAAATTCATCTTTTTTTAGTGTGTTTATCAAATTTTCCAAACTGGAAGACATGAATTTGAAAGAATCTAAAAACCGTAACTGAAAATCATTTGAAATATTTTTACTGAAGGAAATATATTTTTCTTCGGTGTTCGGAATTAAATTAATTTGTTTTTTTATCATATCCTAACTCCTTAATAAAAATAGGGGCGTCATACACAGAAAAATTATGGAAGAAAACAGGCAAAAATTTGGGGGTTTTCATTGCTAAATTACAACTATTACAACAAGGGCCATTAAATTTTTTGAGTCACATGGTTATGATCCCTAACCTTGATATTGTTTTCGCGAAAGGTTTGATCACAAACATAACAATTTTTAGCATTATCATACAATTGCTTTTCTGATTCGGTAAGAGGTAATAATGGTTTTGGTTTTTTATAAATATTATCCATTTCTATTGCATCTTTTTCTAACTTTTCAATAAAAAGTTTTGGGCACCTCTATATACTACTGGATCTTTATAATACCCCCTTGATAACTGATAAAATAACAAAAACCTATCGGGACATGTTTTTCACAAATATTAGTAAATGAAAAGTTTGGATTAGGACAGCAAGTATCAGTTTTCCTAGTTACACACTCGAAATCCGCATATACAACAAAAGGTATTTTTAAATAATGTTGAAAATTTTAAAAACTTACTTGTTTCTGACGCATTACTACTCTTGCAGGACTTTTATGTATACACATCTCATTGTGCTGAAGAAGTTTGTATTCTGTTTGCAAGCACTTAAACATATTTTACATACGTACGTTTTATGTTGGTGTTTTGAGAGTTGTTTCGAAACAAGTCGAGATAAGCTTTTAATGAAACAATAATGTCCAAACTCTCCATTTTTTTACGTAAAGTAAATCTATAATGTTTCTCACACACTATATCACTGATGGAAATATTTTTAAATCTCCTTCAAATGAATAAATGTTTATTCCTATATCGTTCATTTTCGAAAAAATTTTTCACCTCGTTAGGAGGTGTTGGAAAGGCTTTTCCATTACAAAGTTCAATCTTATTCTTTCTCTGTCAGTAATCATATCATGTTGTATCCTGCATTTTCAAGACTTGATTCATTATCAGATAAAAGTGAGACCATTCAGTAGAATATTTTCTCATAGTATTGTGACAAGGTAGCATTGATTCCCTATTCATGCCTAGTTTGATGGATTAGAGCAGCTTGGAGGCAAAACACGTGGCTCTCATTGTTTCGTCTCTACGTCAGTGGGTCTGGTAATGGGCAGACGAAACAATGAAGCCACGTGTTTTGCTCCAAGCTGCTTAATCCATCAAACTAGCATGAATAGGGAATCAATGCTACCTTGTCACAATACTATGAGAAAATATTCTACTGAATGGTCTCACTTTTATCTGATAATGAATCAAGTCTTGAAAATGCAGGATACAACATGATATGATTACTGACAGAGAAAGAATAAGATTGAACTTTGTAATGGAAAAGCCTTTCCAACACCTCCTAACGAGGTGAAAAATTTTTCGAAAATGAACGATATAGGAATAAACATTTATTCATTTGAAGGAGATTTAAAAATATTTCCATCAGTGATATAGTGTGTGAGAAAACATATAGATTTACTTTACGTAAAAAATGGAGAGTTTGGACATTATTGTTTCATTAAAAGCTTATCTCGACTTGTTTCGAAACAACTCTCAAAACACCAACATAAAACGTACGTATGTAAAATATGTTTAAGTGCTTTGCAAACAGAATACAAACTTCTTCAGCACAATGAGATGTGTATACATAAAAGTCCTGCAAGAGTAGTAATGCCGTCAGAAACAAGTAAGTTTTTAAAATTTTCAACATTATTTAAAAATACCTTTTGTTGTATATGCGGATTCGAGTGTGTAACTAGGAAAACTGATACTTGCTGTCCTAATCCAAACTTTTCATTTACTAATATTTGAAAAAACATGTCCCGATAGGTTTTTGTTATTTTATCAGTTATCAAGGGGGGTATTATAAAGATCCAGTAGTATATAGAGGTGCCCAAAACTTTTTATTGAAAAGTTAGAAAAAGATGCAATAGAAATGGATAATATTTATAAAAAACCAAAACCATTATTACCTCTTACCGAATCAGAAAAGCAATTGTATGATAATGCTAAAAATTGTTATGTTTGTGATCAAACCTTTCGCGAAAACAATATCAAGGTTAGGGATCATAACCATGTGACTCAAAAATTTAATGGCCCTTGTTGTAATAGTTGTAATTTAGCAATGAAAACCCCAAATTTTTGCCTGTTTTCTTCCATAATCTTTCTGTGTATGACGCCCCTATTTTTATTAAGGAGTTAGGATATGATAAAAAAACAAATTAATTTAATTCCGAACACCGAAGAAAAATATATTTCCTTCAGTAAAAATATTTCAAATGATTTTCAGTTAAGGTTTTTAGATTCTTTCAAATTCATGTCTTCCAGTTTGGAAAATTTGATAAACACACTAAAAAAGATGAATTTAAATATATGAACATTATTTTGATTCAGAAAAATAGATTTACTTTTAAGAAAAGGAGTTTTTCCGTATGATTATTTTGATAGTTTTGAAAAGTGTAAAGATTCTTGATTCATGTCTTCTTGTTTGGAAAATTTGATATAAAAACACTAAAAAAAGATGAATTTAAATATATGAAACATTATTTTGATTCAGAAAAAAATAGATTTACTTTTAAGAAAAGGAGTTTTTCCGTATGATTATTTTGATAGTTTCAAAAGTGTAAAGATTCTTGTTTACCACCTATTAGCAAATTTTACAATAAACTAATGAGGAGCCTATAAGTGTAGATGATTATAAATCATGCATGTAATGAATTCCATTTAAATAATCTTGGTGAATACTGTTGATCTATATGTAAAAACAGATGCCTATTGTTAACAGATATCTTTGAAAACTTTCAGAAAATATGCAT
>BMAO01021884.1:0-16178 GCA_019973975.1 Trichonephila clavata
ATGAAACTTCCCCCCCCCCGTGTCAAAATTTCATAAAATTCTCACAATTTTACTTCAAGAATTAAAATAGTAGTGAAATTTTGTAATTTGAAAAAATTTATACTTTCTGTTCTTTTTTCAGCATACAACTATTTTTAAAAATGCTACAGTTTCGTTTCCGGGAAAAACTAAAAAAATTTAAATGTTTTTATCAGATAGTATTATTTTCTTTTTGAATGATTTTTTTCAGTGAATGTGTACTTATAACTAGGTTTTTTTACATAGTGTTTTTCTTAGCAGTTACAAATGTTTAATCAAACATCCAAACGTTTCAAGAGCTATCTGTAGAATTTTTTTATTATTATTTACAGATAATGTGGATTTAAATTAATATATTTTTTAAAATCAAATGAATATTTCTATTATTTCCTTATTAAATTAATTATTTGTTAATAAAAGGTATATCGCCTATTATTTTGGATAAAAATACGTTCTAGAGCCTGGAATAAATATTTGTCCTCAGTGCCAGCCTAGCGGTAGCTAGACCTTCTACTTCAGTTACACAGTATATACCTAAGTAAATAAAGTGAGAATGATAGGTTCGCCTAAGCTAAAACTAGCTTCGGCGGTCAGGAGGTGGTGGGGGGAGGTGGAACATAGTTTCCGTAAACGGAAAACAGCTTTTGCGTTTCGTTCTTCAATCCGAAAAGGGGGTTTTCGTTACGTTTAACAGCATGGGGGGGGGGTGGAATTCTTAGAAATCAGGTAGTATCTTCGTTGCGCTATGAGGCAAACGGTACATGAGGTGAGGCTGGTTCATGAAGTTAGATTGAGAGCTAATCGTTGGGTTGTCATGATTGCAGAATGGAAAGTTGCAGAATGGAAAGTCGAGGAAACATTCGCTATTAGGGTGTGGATGGGTTCAACACAAAGTTCTTCGTGGAGAACAGATCTTGGGATGTACCTGTTTATTATGAAGTCTTTGAATATCATTTAATTGTGTGTTACTGGCAGATCCCCAAATGGGGCATGTATACGTTAAGATGGGGCGAAGATAGGTTTTGTAAATAAATATCCGGTTATTTAAAGAGAGTTTGGATTTCCTTCCAATCAGTACGTTCTAGAGACATTTTTAAGCTAACTGTAAGTAGCGATTGATTGATTAATGAAAACCTGAAAATTATTTTATTATTTTAGATTCCTAAAAATTATCTATTATTAAAAAATGATGACTTTTTTTTTACTCAAGCATCAAAATAGTTTTCTTTTATTGTTTAAATTTATTATTTTTTTACTAAAGCAATATTGTTTTCGACATGTCATGAATAGAAACTTGAAGATAAATCTTATATCTGAGGGAGAGTCAGGGGAAAATAGTTCTACACTCAAATAAGCCACTGTAACACAATGCAGTAGAAAGAGAACTGAAACATGTTTGACATTAGTAAGATCTGGAAGATATTTTTTTTTTTCGAAAAAGGGAATTGTAGTGACGTTTATATAAAGGAATCACACACATACCAGGAACTTTGATAAAGGAAGGTGAATTTCCATGGCAGTATGTTATGCATTCGAAACAAATTTTAATAAAACACTCAAAATACTTAAAACAATCATTTAATAATTTCTTCTTTTATAAAGATAATTGCATGAAACATTTTTCCCGTGTGTCGAATATTTCAAAAAATCCTCACAATTTTACTTCAATATTTAAAATAGTAGTGAAATTTGAAAAATTTCTACTTTTCTGTCTTTTTTCAACATACAACTATCTTTAAAAAGGCTACATTTTCGTTTCCGGGGACTAAAAAATTGCAACGAAAGAACTGAAAACTGAGTGAGTGATTTTTTAATTCGCACTGTTCGCCTATTCGAGGGTTATTGGCGATGGACCTCGAAATTTTCAACCATGGTCAAGTGACGAGGACGACACCTGCGCTTTCACCCATCTCTAATAATTAGAACACCACACCAACGCAAGAACAAATTTCGAAAAAGGGAGTTTTAATGACATAGTTAAAGAAATCACTCACATCGCGCACATAAGAGCTATCGGCCTGAGGGAAACACGAAATTTCCATGGGGATGAAGTTATTCACTCGGTAAAAGCCCGTGCAACGCCGGGCTAAGCGGAGAGGAAAGAAACAAAGAAATCAAAGTAATTTCGAAAAATAATATTGGAAGTGTTGAATTTGTGAAGAGAAGGGAAAATGTTAAGCGACAAAGCCATGACACGCACTCACGGGTCATGCACTCACATCGTACGCGTCAAAACCACACACAAAAGTGTTGGCGTCAGAAAGAAAGGAGGAAATTAACATGGGGATTAAGTTATACCCTCGGTATAAGCCCGTGCAACGCCGGGCCATGAAAGCTAGTCTTACACTATTAAAATTCGAAGGTAAACAAACGTATGTATGTATCTATCTATCTATCTATGTGCGTCTATCTTCTCACGAACAGCACCACGCAGAAAGTCGCGGAAGGTACCAAAAGATCGGGAATTTTCCGGGGAAGCCGTATTGCCTATTTATATTCCGATATTGTAATTAGTTAAAAAGATATTAATTAAAAACCTTAAAACGCCGAATTGTTTTACTCCTGCCGGTTGTTTACTTGGCGGAACTTCCTTCCGTTTCGGCCGAGCGGTAATCTTACGTTTTCCACCATATTAAAATTGTCATCCGATTTTCGGTGTCGAAATTAGACAAAAAATAATTACAGAATCGGAAAGATCATTTATTTCGCCACGACACGGTGTAATTTTTTTTGTAAAATAACGATATTTTCTATTTTTTTCGAATTTTTTAAAATAGTGTTAAAACTGATGCGTTTTTATGAAAATTATTTCTAAATCGTTGGGTATGAATTACTTTTCGTGTTATTAAATCGATATTCTACACTAATTAACTTCAAGCCTTTCTCTTTTAGATCCATTCATTTAAAAAATAAAATTCCCAAAACTTTTTTTTTATAGAATTTTTAAAAAGTAGTCTTAATTTTTACTTCACATTGAATAACTTCGTCATTTATGAAGGTAATCTCACAAAACCTTTTTTCCGTGTGTACAGTAATATTATCCGTAACATATACGAAGATTGAAAAAATTGCTTCAAAATTACGGATCCCCTCAATTAAAAATTAAATTCAATTTGAACCGACCATTCATTATTATTGCCTATTTTCTGTTCTGTTACTAACCTGCGTGGCGTGATTGGCTAACGCGCCGCTTTCGCGAAGTATCTTAATTCTTTCTTATGTCTAGGTTCGAATCTAGCGAATTTCATTTTGTTCGTTTCTGCTTATTTTTCCCACGTAAATTAATTTTACTGATAAATACTTATTTTAACATGATCCTCTGTTATTTTAATGTACTTTTCATTTTTTTTTTTTTTTTTTTTTTTTTGCCTTAAAAAAGGTTTTTTTCTGATTTTTAATCATTCAAAGTAATTTCTATCTTTTTCAACAATTCCTAACAAGAAGCTTTCATTTCTGTTTATTTTTCCCACGTAATTTTTCAGTGCTGCCATTATTTAAGCAAACGGAATGTCACAATTAATTGCTAAATGAATATTTTTAATCAATTTTAATGTAAAAATATTAATAAGTTATAGTTTTGTATTTTATAAATATCGATGAATTTAAAAGAAAATGATTTTTAAAAAGTTCATTGATATTTAGAAACAGTGATTAAAAAAGTAAAATGCCGAAAACTATATGTCACAATTAATTGCTAAATGAGCATTTTTAATCAATTTTATTAAAAATAATTAATAAGTTAGTTTTGTATAATATAATTTTTTCCGCAGATACGTGTTTAAATAATTTTAACACAGAGTGGAATGAAAAACTATAAAATTAAAATTAAAAAAATTAAATGTTTTTATCAAATAGTATTCTTTTTTTTTTTAATGTTTTTTTCAGTGAATGTTAGCATATAACTAGGTTTTCCCCCAAAGTGGATTTTTAACACTTATATATGTTTAATTAAACATCCAAATGTTTCAAGAGCTATCTGTAGAATTTTTTTTATTAGTATTTATTGATAATGGATTTAAATTAATATATTTTTTTAAAATTAAAATGCATTCAATGCATTTCTGAGATTCATTTAAAATATTTATCAGTATCGAAATTTTTGTTCTCTTTCATAAAACTTATAGTTTACTTTAAAATAATGCGTAATTGCATGAAACTTCCCCCCCCCCGTGTCAAATATTTCATAAAATTCTCACAATTTTACTTCAAGAATTAAAATAGTAGTGAAATTTTGTAATTTGAAAAATTTATACTTTCTGTTCTTTTTTCAGCATACAACTATTTTTAAAAATGCTACAGTTTCGTTTCCGGGAAAAAACTAAAAAAATTTAATGTTTTTATCAGATAGTATTATTTTCTTTTTGAATGATTTTTTTCAGTGAATGTGTACTTATAACTAGGTTTTTTACATAGTGTTTTTCTTAGCAGTTACAAATGTTTAATCAAACATCCAAACGTTTCAAGAGCTATCTGTAGAATTTTTTTATTATTATTTACAGATAATGTGGATTTAAATTAATATATTTTTTAAAATCAAATGAATATTTCTATTATTTCCTTATTAAATTAATTATTTGTTAATAAAAGGTATATCGCCTATTATTTTGGATAAAAATACGTTCTAGAGCCTGGAATAAATATTTGTCCTCAGTGCCAGCCTAGCGGTAGCTAGACCTTCTACTTCAGTTACACAGTATACCTAAGTAAATAAAGTGAGAATGATAGGTTCGCCTAAGCTAAAACTAGCTTCGGCGGTCAGGAGGTGGTGGGGGGAGGTGGAACATAGTTTCCGTAAACGGAAAACAGCTTTTGCGTTTCGTTCTTCAATCCGAAAAGGGGGTTTTCGTTACGTTTAACAGCATGGGGGGGGGTGGAATTCTTAGAAATCAGGTAGTATCTTCGTTGCGCTATGAGGCAAACGGTACATGAGGTGAGGCTGGTTCATGAAGTTAGATTGAGAGCTAATCGTTGGGTTGTCATGATTGCAGAATGGAAAGTTGCAGAATGGAAAGTCGAGGAAACATTCGCTATTAGGGTGTGGATGGGTTCAACACAAAGTTCTTCGTGGAGAACAGATCTTGGGATGTACCTGTTTATTATGAAGTCTTTGAATATCATTTAATTGTGTGTTACTGGCAGATCCCCAAATGGGGCATGTATACGTTAAGATGGGGCGAAGATAGGTTTTGTAAATAAATATCCGGTTATTTAAAGAGAGTTTGGATTTCCTTCCAATCAGTACGTTCTAGAGACATTTTTAAGCTAACTGTAAGTAGCGATTGATTGATTAATGAAAACCTGAAAATTATTTTATTATTTTAGATTCCTAAAAATTATCTATTATTAAAAAATGATGACTTTTTTTTTACTCAAGCATCAAAATAGTTTTCTTTTATTGTTTAAATTTATTATTTTTTTACTAAAGCAATATTGTTTTCGACATGTCATGAATAGAAACTTGAAGATAAATCTTATATCTGAGGGAGAGTCAGGGGGAAAATAGTTCTACACTCAAATAAGCCACTGTAACACAATGCAGTAGAAAGAGAACTGAAACATGTTTGACATTAGTAAGATCTGGAAGATATTTTTTTTTTCGAAAAAGGGAATTGTAGTGACGTTTATATAAAGGAATCACACACATACCAGGAACTTTGATAAAGGAAGGTGAATTTCCATGGCAGTATGTTATGCATTCGAAACAAATTTTAATAAAACACTCAAAATACTTAAAACAATCATTTAATAATTTCTTCTTTTATAAAGATAATTGCATGAAACATTTTTCCCGTGTGTCGAATATTTCAAAAAATCCTCACAATTTTACTTCAATATTTAAAATAGTAGTGAAATTTGAAAAATTTCTACTTTTCTGTCTTTTTTCAACATACAACTATCTTTAAAAAGGCTACATTTTCGTTTCCGGGGACTAAAAAATTGCAACGAAAGAACTGAAAACTGAGTGAGTGATTTTTAATTCGCACTGTTCGCCTATTCGAGGGTTATTGGCGATGGACCTCGAAATTTTCAACCATGGTCAAGTGACGAGGACGACACCTGCGCTTTCACCCATCTCTAATAATTAGAACACCACACCAACGCAAGAACAAATTTCGAAAAAGGGAGTTTTAATGACATAGTTAAAGAAATCACTCACATCGCGCACATAAGAGCTATCGGCCTGAGGGAAACACGAAATTTCCATGGGGATGAAGTTATTCACTCGGTAAAAGCCCGTGCAACGCCGGGCTAAGCGGAGAGGAAAGAAACAAAGAAATCAAAGTAATTTCGAAAAATAATATTGGAAGTGTTGAATTTGTGAAGAGAAGGGAAAATGTTAAGCGACAAAGCCATGACACGCACTCACGGGTCATGCACTCACATCGTACGCGTCAAAACCACACACAAAAGTGTTGGCGTCAGAAAGAAAGGAGGAAATTAACATGGGGATTAAGTTATACCCTCGGTATAAGCCCGTGCAACGCCGGGCCATGAAAGCTAGTCTACACTATTAAAATTCGAAGGTAAACAAACGTATCTATGTATCTATCTATCTATGTGCGTCTATCTTCTCACGAACAGCACCACGCAGAAAGTCGCGGAAGGTACCAAAAGATCGGGAATTTTCCGGGGAAGCCGTATTGCCTATTTATATTCCGATATTGTAATTAGTTAAAAAGATATTAATTAAAAACCTTAAAACGCCGAATTGTTTTACTCCTGCCGGTTGTTTACTTGGCGGAACTTCCCTTCCGTTTCGGCCGAGCGGTAATCTTACGTTTTCCACCATATTAAAATTGTCATCCGATTTTCGGTGTCGAAATTAGACAAAAAATAATTACAGAATCGGAAAGATCATTTATTTCGCCACGACACGGTGTAATTTTTTTTGTAAAATAACGATATTTTCTATTTTTTTCGAATTTTTTAAAATAGTGTTAAAACTGATGCGTTTTTATGAAAATTATTTCTAAATCGTTGGGTATGAATTACTTTTCGTGTTATTAAATCGATATTCTACACTAATTAACTTCAAGCCTTTCTCTTTTAGATCCATTCATTTAAAAAATAAAATTCCCAAAACTTTTTTTTTATAGAATTTTTAAAAAGTAGTCTTAATTTTTACTTCACATTGAATAACTTCGTCATTTATGAAGGTAATCTCACAAAACCTTTTTTCCGTGTGTACAGTAATATTATCCGTAACATATACGAAGATTGAAAAAATTGCTTCAAAATTACGGATCCCCTCAATTAAAAATTAAATTCAATTTGAACCGACCATTCATTATTATTGCCTATTTTCTGTTCTGTTACTAACCTGCGTGGCGTGATTGGCTAACGCGCCGCTTTCGCGAAGTATCTTAATTCTTTCTTATGTCTAGGTTCGAATCTAGCGAATTTCATTTTGTTCGTTTCTGCTTATTTTTCCCACGTAAATTAATTTTACTGATAAATACTTATTTTAACATGATCCTCTGTTATTTTAATGTACTTTTCATTTTTTTTTTTTTTTTTTTTTTTGCCTTAAAAAAGGTTTTTTTCTGATTTTTAATCATTCAAAGTAATTTCTATCTTTTTCAACAATTCCTAACAAGAAGCTTTCATTTCTGTTTATTTTTCCCACGTAATTTTTCAGTGCTGCCATTATTTAAGCAAACGGAATGTCACAATTAATTGCTAAATGAATATTTTTAATCAATTTTAATGTAAAAATATTAATAAGTTATAGTTTTGTATTTTATAAATATCGATGAATTTAAAAGAAAATGATTTTTAAAAAGTTCATTGATATTTAGAAACAGTGATTAAAAAAGTAAAATGCCGAAAACTATATGTCACAATTAATTGCTAAATGAGCATTTTTAATCAATTTTATTAAAAATAATTAATAAGTTAGTTTTGTATAATATAATTTTTTCCGCAGATACGTGTTTAAATAATTTTAACACAGAGTGGAATGAAAAACTATAAAATTAAAATTAAAAAAATTAAATGTTTTTATCAAATAGTATTCTTTTTTTTTTAATGTTTTTTTCAGTGAATGTTAGCATATAACTAGGTTTTCCCCCCAAAGTGGATTTTTAACACTTATATATGTTTAATTAAACATCCAAATGTTTCAAGAGCTATCTGTAGAATTTTTTTTATTAGTATTTATTGATAATGGATTTAAATTAATATATTTTTTTAAAATTAAAATGCATTCAATGCATTTCTGAGATTCATTTAAAATATTTATCAGTATCGAAATTTTTGTTCTCTTTCATAAAACTTATAGTTTACTTTAAAATAATGCGTAATTGCATGAAACTTCCCCCCCCCCCGTGTCAAATATTTCATAAAATTCTCACAATTTTACTTCAAGAATTAAAATAGTAGTGAAATTTTGTAATTTGAAAAATTTATACTTTCTGTTCTTTTTTCAGCATACAACTATTTTTAAAAATGCTACAGTTTCGTTTCCGGGAAAAAACTAAAAAAATTTAATGTTTTTATCAGATAGTATTATTTTCTTTTTGAATGATTTTTTTCAGTGAATGTGTACTTATAACTAGGTTTTTTACATAGTGTTTTTCTTAGCAGTTACAAATGTTTAATCAAACATCCAAACGTTTCAAGAGCTATCTGTAGAATTTTTTTATTATTATTTACAGATAATGTGGATTTAAATTAATATATTTTTTAAAATCAAATGAATATTTCTATTATTTCCTTATTAAATTAATTATTTGTTAATAAAAGGTATATCGCCTATTATTTTGGATAAAAATACGTTCTAGAGCCTGGAATAAATATTTGTCCTCAGTGCCAGCCTAGCGGTAGCTAGACCTTCTACTTCAGTTACACAGTATACCTAAGTAAATAAAGTGAGAATGATAGGTTCGCCTAAGCTAAAACTAGCTTCGGCGGTCAGGAGGTGGTGGGGGGAGGTGGAACATAGTTTCCGTAAACGGAAAACAGCTTTTGCGTTTCGTTCTTCAATCCGAAAAGGGGGTTTTCGTTACGTTTAACAGCATGGGGGGGGGGTGGAATTCTTAGAAATCAGGTAGTATCTTCGTTGCGCTATGAGGCAAACGGTACATGAGGTGAGGCTGGTTCATGAAGTTAGATTGAGAGCTAATCGTTGGGTTGTCATGATTGCAGAATGGAAAGTTGCAGAATGGAAAGTCGAGGAAACATTCGCTATTAGGGTGTGGATGGGTTCAACACAAAGTTCTTCGTGGAGAACAGATCTTGGGATGTACCTGTTTATTATGAAGTCTTTGAATATCATTTAATTGTGTGTTACTGGCAGATCCCCAAATGGGGCATGTATACGTTAAGATGGGGCGAAGATAGGTTTTGTAAATAAATATCCGGTTATTTAAAGAGAGTTTGGATTTCCTTCCAATCAGTACGTTCTAGAGACATTTTTAAGCTAACTGTAAGTAGCGATTGATTGATTAATGAAAACCTGAAAATTATTTTATTATTTTAGATTCCTAAAAATTATCTATTATTAAAAAATGATGACTTTTTTTTTACTCAAGCATCAAAATAGTTTTCTTTTATTGTTTAAATTTATTATTTTTTTACTAAAGCAATATTGTTTTCGACATGTCATGAATAGAAACTTGAAGATAAATCTTATATCTGAGAGGAGAGTCAGGGGGAAAATAGTTCTACACTCAAATAAGCCACTGTAACACAATGCAGTAGAAAGAGAACTGAAACATGTTTGACATTAGTAAGATCTGGAAGATATTTTTTTTTTTCGAAAAAGGGAATTGTAGTGACGTTTATATAAAGGAATCACACACATACCAGGAACTTTGATAAAGGAAGGTGAATTTCCATGGCAGTATGTTATGCATTCGAAACAAATTTTAATAAAACACTCAAAATACTTAAAACAATCATTTAATAATTTCTTCTTTTATAAAGATAATTGCATGAAACATTTTTCCCGTGTGTCGAATATTTCAAAAAATCCTCACAATTTTACTTCAATATTTAAAATAGTAGTGAAATTTGAAAAATTTCTACTTTTCTGTCTTTTTTCAACATACAACTATCTTTAAAAAGGCTACATTTTCGTTTCCGGGGACTAAAAAATTGCAACGAAAGAACTGAAAACTGAGTGAGTGATTTTTTAATTCGCACTGTTCGCCTATTCGAGGGTTATTGGCGATGGACCTCGAAATTTTCAACCATGGTCAAGTGACGAGGACGACACCTGCGCTTTCACCCATCTCTAATAATTAGAACACCACACCAACGCAAGAACAAATTTCGAAAAAGGGAGTTTTAATGACATAGTTAAAGAAATCACTCACATCGCGCACATAAGAGCTATCGGCCTGAGGGAAACACGAAATTTCCATGGGGATGAAGTTATTCACTCGGTAAAAGCCCGTGCAACGCCGGGCTAAGCGGAGAGGAAAGAAACAAAGAAATCAAAGTAATTTCGAAAAATAATATTGGAAGTGTTGAATTTGTGAAGAGAAGGGAAAATGTTAAGCGACAAAGCCATGACACGCACTCACGGGTCATGCACTCACATCGTACGCGTCAAAACCACACACAAAAGTGTTGGCGTCAGAAAGAAAGGAGGAAATTAACATGGGGATTAAGTTATACCCTCGGTATAAGCCCGTGCAACGCCGGGCCATGAAAGCTAGTCTACACTATTAAAATTCGAAGGTAAACAAACGTATGTATGTATCTATCTATCTATCTATCTATGTGCGTCTATCTTCTCACGAACAGCACCACGCAGAAAGTCGCGGAAGGTACCAAAAGATCGGGAATTTTCCGGGGAAGCCGTATTGCCTATTTATATTCCGATATTGTAATTAGTTAAAAAGATATTAATTAAAAACCTTAAAACGCCGAATTGTTTTACTCCTGCCGGTTGCTTACTTGGCGGAACTTCCCTTCCGTTTCGGCCGAGCGGTAATCTTACGTTTTCCACCATATTAAAATTGTCATCTGATTTTCGGTGTCGCAATTAGACAAAAAATAATTACAGAATCGGAAAGATCATTTATTTCGCCACAACACGGTGTAATTTTTTTTGTAAAATAACGATATTTTCTATTTTTTTCGAATTTTTTAAAATAGTGTTAAAACTGATGCGTTTTTATGAAAACTATTTCTAAATCGTTGGGTATGAATTACTTTTCGTGTTATTAAATCGATATTCTACACTAATTAACTTCAAGCCTTTCTCTTTTAGATCCATTCATTTAAAAAATAAAATTTCCAAAACTTTTTTTTTAAAGAATTTTTAAAAAGTAGTCTTAATTTTTACTTCACATTGAATAACTTCGTCATTTATGAAGATAATCTCACAAAACCTTTTTTCCGTCTGTACAGTAATATTATCCGAAACATATACGAAGATTGAAAAAATTGCTTCAAAATTACGGATTTTAAAAAATATTTTGTGATTTTCGTAAACTTATGTTTTTTTCTGAGAAATAAATTAAAAGTAGTAATTTGTACATTTTTTATTTCAAAGTACGTTATTTTTGCAAATAGTTGGTGATGTTTGAGAGCATTAACGTAAAAATTACGCCCTTAAAATAAAGGTAATGATTTTTTAAAATAATTTAAAATAGGCGATTTTACATTTAGCCAAACATTGGTTAACTGTCTGGTGGCGGAGTGCTGAGAGCTTTCGCTACACTCAAGACTATAACTGCAGCACTGCCGTGCGCGGTCAATGTGAAGGATGATGTCCGCTTCGTTTTATGAAACATAATGTAATTTTGTAATACTTTTTTTCATTTATGTATCACATATAAAAGTATTTCTTGCATGTGAAAAATATTTTACATGTATAAAATAATGAAAAAAATATAATTAACAAGTTTTTGAATTAAATACCTGCATATTATCTTTGAAAAATATAATAAAACTGATAATCTTTACTTTTTTTCTTTAAAAGAAAAGGGTAGTCTGAAATTTAAAAAGTTAAAATAAATATACCCTTTTATCAATGTACATATGTGCGTTAGTATTTTTTGATTCTGAAATTTAAAAATGTAGACATTAATAATGCAAGATAAGTGTATAGATAATTAACTATTAAAACAGTTTTTTATGTAAACACTTATTTTGTGTATTGTGGTGTGAAATGTGGAACAGGGTCCTCGCCCCTCACTCTGGAAACTGTGCTTTAAATATAATATTCAATGCACAGGCTAATGGTTCCACACAATTTTTTTTCCAATACAAAGGTAGTTTTAAATGTTACAAAAATTAAATAAATGGATACTTTTATTATCAATTTCATTTATCATGTTTTTTTAACTGTTAGAAAAAAGGTTTATTCAGTTAAATAACCATAATTTCCGTAGAAAGACTAATAGCAATGTTCATCAATTATATACTTCATTATTAATTGCCAGTCTATTTCCCGAGCCTTGTAATACTTCAAGCATTCTCTCAGGTTACAAAAGTATTTTAATTTCAAAGTATTTTTTTCTTTGTTTTACTGAACATAATATCATTTTGTAATACATTTTTTCATTTATATACCACTTCTTACAGCAATATTTATTCAATATGAAAAATATTTTACACACATATGTACCATAATAAACAAAACATAATTAAACATGAAATAGCTGCATGCATGTTATATTTTGTTACTTATTATATTGCTATTTCATAACTGTGTCATGATTCACAAGCTCACTCATTTTATATAATTATTATAGTTTTTGATTTCATTCAGGAAATTTCATACCACTGAATTCATTACCAATAATTTTATGAATTCTTATAAAAAATATTTCTTGAATATGTGAAACATTTTATACACATATGTAAAATAATGAGCAAAACATAGTTAGCCATATATTTTTAAAAAATATTATAAAACTGATTATCTTTATTTTTTTTAAAAATTTAGTTTCAAAAAAGACACTTTATGAATTTCATTTGTCATTTTGTACGTTTTTTTTATCAATGCACATATGTATGCACTCGGTAAAAGCCCGTGCAACGCCGGGCCATGAAAGCTAGTCTTACACTATTAAAATTCGAAGGTAAACAAACGTATCTATCTATCTATCTATCTATGTGCGTCTATCTTCTCACGAACAGCGCCACGCAGAAAGTCGCGGAAGCTACCAAAAGATCGGGAATTTTCCGGGGAAGCCGTATTGCCTATTTATATTCCGATATTGTAATTAGTTAAAAAGATATTAATTAAAAACCTTAAAACGCCGAATTGTTTTACTCCTGCCGGTTGCTTACTTGGCGGAACTTCCCTTCCGTTTCGGCCGAGCGGTAATCTTACGTTTTCCACCATATTAAAATTGTCATCCGATTTTCGGTGTCGAAATTAGACAAAAAATAATTACAGAATCGGAAAGATCATTTATTTCGCCACAACACGGTGTAATTTTTTTTGTAAAATAACGATATTTTCTATTTTTTAAAATAGTGTTAAAACTGATGCGTTTTTATGAAAATTATTTCTAAATCGTTGGGTATGAATTACTTTTCGTGTTATTAAATCGATATTCTACACTAATTAACTTCAAGCCTTTCTCTTTTAGATCCATTCATTTAAAAAATAAAATTCCCAAAACTTTTTTTTTTATAGAATTTTTAAAAAGTAGTCTTAATTTTTACTTCACATTGAATAACTTCGTCATTTATGAAGATAATCTCACAAAACCTTTTTTCCGTGTGTACAGTAATATTATCCGTAACATATACGAAGATGGAAAAAATTGCTTCAAAATTACGGATTTAAAAAAACAAATTGTGATTTTCGTAAACTTATGTTTTTCTGAGAAATAAATTAAAAAGTAGTAATTTGTACATTTTTTATTTCAAAGTACGTTATTTTTGCAAATAGTTGGTGATGTTTGAGAGCATTAACGTAAAAATTATGCCCTTAAAATGAAGGTAATGATTTTTAAAATACACGATTTTACACCAAACGTTAGTTAACTGATCTGTGGCGGAGTGCGCAGAGCTCCCGCTACACTCAAGACTATAACTGCAGCACTGTCGTGCGTGGTCAAAGCGAAGGAGGGTGTACGCCTCGCAGAAACCCGCCGGTCGCTCTTTTCATACTTGTATTAAATTTTTTCTCCTACTGGACATTGCGTCGCCATACATTACTTTTCGTGTTATTAAATCGATATTCTACACTAATTAACTTCAAGCCTTTCTCTTTTAGATCCATTCATTTAAAAACTAAAATTTCCAAAACTTTTTTTTAAAAAAGTAGTCTTCATTTTTACTTCACATTGAATAACTTCGTCATTTATGAAGATAATCTCACAAAATCTTTTTTCCGTGTGTACAGTAATATTATCCGTAACATATACGAAGATGGAAAAAATTGCTTGAAAACTACGGATTTTAAAAAACAAATTGTGATTTTCGTAAACTTATGTTTTTCTGAGAAATAAATTAAAAAGTAGTAATTTGTACATTTTTTATTTCAAAGTACGTTATTTTTGCAAATAGTTGGTGATGTTTGAGAGCATTAACGTAAAAATTATGCCCTTAAAATGAAGGTAATGATTTTTAAAATAATTCAAAATATGCCATTTTACATTTAGCCAAACATTGGCGTCGAAAATTAGCTTTGCGCCAAAGACTTCAGACCTGTTTCGCCTTCGACCGCTCTAACTCAAGGGTTACACTAAAAAAATTCTGCCTTAAACAGGGGGAAATCAGTAACTTTGGCGAGAAAAAAAAAAAAAAATGCGAGTGAAAGATGTATTTTATCAACTATATATGTCAGATTAAGATGATAAAATGCATTTCTGAGATTCATTTAAAATATTTATCAGTATCGAAATTTTTGTTCTCTTTCATAAAACTTATAGTTTACTTTAAAATAATGCCTAATGTATATTTCTTTTTTTGACATATAATTTCATAATAAAATCGAAGAATTTACCCATTTCGAAATTTTTTTTTTGGAAATAGTCAGTTAAATAGGTATAAATTCCTTAGAAAAAAAAAGCTATGTTTGTATTATATATTCTTTATTATTAATTGCTTTTTTTTTTTAAAATATCAAAAATCAATAAATTTTTTGCAATACATTTAAATGTAATCTTCAATCGAAATCTTTCAATCGTTATGTGAATATCCTATAGATCCCCTCAATTAAAAATTAAATTCAATTTGAACCGACCATTCATTATTATTGCTTATTTTCTGTTCTGTTATTAATCTGCGTGGCGTGGTTGGCTAACGCGCCGCTTTCGCAAAGTATCTTAATTCTTTCTTATGTCTGGGATCGAATCTAGCGAATTTCATTTTGTTCGTTTCTGCAAATTTTTCCCACGTAAATTAATTTTACTGATAAATACTTATTTTAACATGATCCTCTGTTATTTTAATGTACTTTACATTTTTTTTTTTTTTGCCTTAAAAAAGGTTTTTTTCTGATTTTTAATCATTCAAAGTAATTTCTATCTTTTTCAACAATTCCTAACAAGAAGCTTTCATTTCTGTTTATTTTTCCCACGTAAATTTTCAGTGCTGCCATTATTTAAGCAAACGGAATGTCACAATTAATTGCTAAATGAATATTTTTTATCAATTTTAATGTAAAAATATTAATAAGTTATAGTTTTGTATTTTATAAATATCGATGAATTTAAAAGAAAATGATTTTTAAAAAGTTCATTGATATTTAGAAACAGTGATTAAAAAAGTAAAATGCCGAAAACTATATGTCACAATTAATTGCTAAATGAGCATTTTTAATCAATTTTATTAAAAATAATTATTTTTTTAAAATTAAAATGCATTCAATGCATTTCTTAGATTCATTTAAAATATATATCAGTATCGAAATTTTTGTTCTCTTTCATAAAACTTATAGTTTACTTTAAAATAATGCGTAATTGCATGAAACTTTTTTCCCCCGTGTCAAATATTTCATAAAATTCTCACAATTTTACTTCAAAAATTAAAATAGTAGTGAAATTTTGTAATTTGAAAAATTTATACTTTCTGTTCTTTTTTCAGCATACAACTATTTTTAAAAATGTTACAGTTTCGTTTCCGGGAAAAAACTAAAAAAATTAAATGTTTTTATCAGATAGTATTATTTTCTTTTTGAATGATTTTTTTCAGTGAATGTGTACTTATAACTAGGTTTTTTACATAGTGTTTTTCTAGCAGTT
>BMAO01021885.1:0-72026 GCA_019973975.1 Trichonephila clavata
AAATTTAAAAAAAAAATATTAACAAAATATAGTTTAATTCCTTTAAAAAAATTCCCTTGCTCTTTGCTTGTGAAATTATTGTCAGCAAAATCCTTTAGAACGGATTCTTGCAATTCAGGCTCACTTTGAGAGAAAAAAATAGTAGTAAAAGATGTGAAGACGAACAACTATTGCACTCAATTGAAATACGTTTGTTTTCTTATGAGGTAGCTAAGCAAATAGATTTATTTATACATATATTTTCAAGAGTTGACAAATTTATATAGAAACGAGGATATTCCCCTCCCCCCTTTTTCACATCTATAATTACAATTTGTTATCTAAATCTTATGTTACATTTTATATATATATGTAAATAATGCTCTGCAAAAATTTTGACAATATCTGATCAGTTGAAAATATTTGTAACTTTATACAAAAATATTCCAATGAATTAAATCTTCAATGTTACTGTATAATTAATTTGTTAAGTTATAATTTTTATTTTATGATAAATAAATTATAAATTTAAAATTTTGCTATCATAAGTTTTATATTTACACATCTCTTTACGTAACCAAAGAAAGAAACTAGAATGCGAAATAAATAAAGAAATTTCTTTTTTGACAATATCTAATAAGTTCAAAATATGTATGTAATAAAAAAAAACTTGTATAAAACATCCCAATGTATTAAATCTTAAATTTACTCATAAATAAGTTTTAGAGAAACATTGAATTTACATTTTTTAGTGTCATAATATATAAATTATTATAAATAAATCAAATTATAATTTTGAAACTTTATCATCAAATTTTTTTACATCTTTACATTTCTTAGCAAGATAGAAATAAATGCAGATGTGTGAATCCCCAGAAAATATATATGTATTGTAGATAATAAATACATATTTGTGATTGTAGATTATTAATTTTATCTGGCCTCCCTTGCAAAAAACAAATCAAAACAAACAAACAAAAAATATATAAAGCAACGTGGCTTCTAAATAGGGCAATAGTGAAGGTTTTGGACGATCATCGCAATCAACAACAGTTTGAGTGTTTCCATGGTTACACTGTATAGTCATTTGAATCTATCAACCAATCACCAGATTCTCATGTAAACGGGCTGAAAAAAAAATACCGACTTTTATCAAGACTGGCTTGATTCTACAGGCTGAGACAGAGACCCTCCTAAAAAGTGGTCACGTGGCCGAAGTAGGGACGAGTTTTCCCCGAGTTTGATCATTACTTCACCAGTCTTCCAGCTTGCGGTGCTTTACGTTACCATCAGTCACAATTACCATTGGACGAAAGGTACGATATTTGTATCATTGTATAACTTTATTCTGAGTCATTACTGAATTTATTTTTATTTTTGAAGACACAGTATATAATAAACTGATGCATTCATGATAACATCCCTAATTATTTGTAAATTAAAATATTTTGTTTTATATAAGAAATTGGTGTGTGAAAACTTCCAAATATTTTTTTCCTATCGAATACTACTATCTTAATAATATTAAAAATTGTATTAAGTTATCCGAACCCAAATTGTGAATTTTGCCAAAAATTGAGAAATTCTTTTTATGATTTTATTTTATAGGCCATCTTATTAGCTTTATAAAAATACCAAGTTTATTATTTTCCGTTCATTAGAACAAAAACTGCCAAGTGTTTTAGTATAAGCAGATGCCATTAGTTTAAGCAAGATGCCATACTTTAAAAAAGCATTTTACTCGAAATGTGTTTTTTTTTTAAATACTCAAACGGGGCCAGCGATTGCTAAAAAAGTTTTGAAAATTATTAACTGTGAAATTTTTTGGGAAATCTCTGTATAATAGTAGAAGTGTTTTAGCCTATAAGATTTATCAATCAATATTTTATTACAAAATTTACAGCCCGTTATGTGAATATAATCACTGTTTTTTAAGCAATTTCATATAATAACAAAAATAAAGTGCTCTAGTTTTTGTAAAAGTTAAAATATCTCATATCCTGAAGGTTATTTCAAAAACGAATAACATAGCGACACATCAATTTATCAATTTTTACCCATTTTTTCGCATTTTAGTTATAATAATTTCTTTTTCTATTCTTAATTTGAGCATAGTTTTATTAAAATGTACTAAGCAAAAACCTAAAAAAACAACAACAAAATCTCAATATCTCTATTTTTTTTTTTTTAAGTTTTCGCAAGTAGTTGGATACCTTAATAACATAACCTAAAACTCCACACATTTTGTAGTAATGCCTCGTTATTGTTATATATCCAACTATTCATCTAATAAAATACATATCCCTACATTTTTCCAGTTGTTCATCCTATTTGAATGAGATAACATATAGATTAATATATTTCAGTGAAGTGCTAAATATTCTTAATAAGGTAAATGTCTTTGAAGAAATCTGCTCTATTAATTCTGTTCCTTATCATGTTATGGCTATTCAATCTTGGTTAAAGTATATTGAAAATTGTAATGTAGGAAATTTTCCAAACTGAAAAGCAGTTGCGCGTTAAAAACGTGCTATCTTTGCATTCGGATAAATATGGTAATATTTCACTGAAAAATTTAATTTCAAATCATTCAGGAAAGATATTTAGAAAGGATTCCAACTAAGTATTAAACATTTCAAATAAATTAGATATCTCAGTAGAAGAGTATAAAGTTTTAATATACATAAAGCGAGTTATTGCGTGCATAATATAAAATTCGGATGCTCCGATTGCAAATATATATTTGTTTCAGATAAAGTGATCAATTTCGATTCAGAAAAATGCAGGACAAAAAATTTGAGACTTCTGGATAGAAGAGATTTAAAAATGCCACAAATATTGTAATGAAAGTCATTTCAACACAATATTTCATTTTAATTTGTTGATAAAGAAAATATTCGAATCAAGATTTGAATGCCAATTATCTTGCGTACAAGAATAACACAAGCGTATATGGAGTTACATGAGTAGTGGAATGTTTTGCATTTGTTTAATTCTCCTTGTGTAAGCCGTAACACACCTGTATTAAAATATATATACATATATATATATATATATATATTATATATTCATTATATTAGGAATATATGCTTAGAATTTTATTCAACAAAGTGCCGTGAAGAAATTTTAACGGGAAAGGATAATCGAAAAAGGAAATTTAAGACCAGTTAAATTAATGGGGTTTGTTTTTTATATTTCTCTGTTTTATTTATTTAAATATTCAGTTAGCGATACATATCTTATTCAATGTGCATGCATATCCTTTTAATGCATTTTTATACTATATATATATATATATATATATATATATATATAATCAAAATTTATATATATATTATGAACATGTTTTAAATATATATATCCAGATAACTATTAGTTAAAAAAAATTCTGTTGTTTAAATTATTTTCATGAACATTTTAGCACATTCAAAGTATGTTGAATGTAAAATGCCTTTTTTTAAATTAAAACACTTTTTGTGTTAATTTTTAGATATTTTCACCTCAGTGAAATATTCATTCTTAATGCATAAAAATAATGTAAATAATATCATCACATATGCTAAGGGTTCAAAACTTGAAATTAGGTAGTACGTTATCTAACTAATGATATATTCTTTGAAAAGTTTTCTTTCCGATTATTTATACGTAAAGTATTTTTTTTTTCAAATGCATATATATTCTAACGTATAACCTAGAATCTATTTTTGCTGTATTAAAATGGTTTGTGTCATTTCTACATTTGTATAAATTTTTGCATGCATTTTATTATACAGGAAAATATTTATTATACTTTATTTCACAGGAAAAATCAACTCTAGCAAAGCGTTTTTAAATAAGCATGTTTTTTTTTTATTAATATACCTTTGATGCTTTACTTTTATTATTTTCTTTGCAAGTAAATGTTCTATTTTTTATTTGATTTGATTGAAATTATTTTATATTGATTCAGTTTGTTTCTTCTGTATTATTACTATGAGCCTTTCGTAAGTGATATTCCTTTTTCCAGGAAATGATACATATCCTTTCTAATGTAGTAATACACACTTTCATCTGGAAGTATTCTAATGCGATCATAAAAATTAACCAATATAAATATGAAAATTTTAGAGCTTACGTCAAAAAAGAAACAAATGGAATAAGCATGCATTCCTGACAACGACTGTGTGTAGTGAAGCATTCTCTCCTTTCGTACGTCATCAAAAGCTTTCGCGGCCTGATCTTTCAAGATGACCTTGCTTTTATCCCCAACCGTATTTTACCTGCTATTTGCGGGGTTTGCATGCAAATGGGGCATTAACGCGTCCCGTGTTTTTCTTTCTTTTCAAGCTGCTTACAGATAATAAGTGTTTCATAATATTGGTTCTATAAATTCTGTTTCTTCAAAATTATTATACGATAGAACAGGGGTCGGCAACCTTTTAGTTGTGGCATGCCAAACCAATCTACCAATAGGATTCAGCGTGCCACACAGTAGGACATGTTTGAAAAATTCGATCCCCAGCGATAATGCACGCAGAGTTAGAAAATAGAGGTCAATAATATAGATTTACAGTTTTATTGTATATTAATTTTGCATCATTTAAACATATTTCTTATCATAAAAATAAACAACATAAAATATAACTGTTTCCCCAACAAAAATAAAAATTTTAAATTGTACATACATTATGTTTTTTAAACATATTTATTAAAATAAGAAATAGACAACACAGAATATAAGTATTCCCCTTCATTATAGTTAAATAAAAAGATAAATAAAAATTTTAATGCGAACCTAGTGCTTGCACCGCTCTAATTTAATATCACAATATCTGGGATATAATTCGACTTTCAATTTCACACGATTATAAGCACTCAGTTGTTAAACAGTTTCTTTGAGGACTCGAAATATTTTTCATACGAGGAAGGATTTTTTACTTAGATATGCAAAGCGGAAAGCAGAGTACACATGCAATTTTCTTTCCTCAAACAATTCAATCTCTCCCACAATGGCATTCAATAATTTACAAAACAGCTGTAACTTTTTTTTAGATTTATCTTTTGGACTTTTTCGTAATTCCGTAAATGGTCTATAATTCAGAAGATGTTTGTCGAATAAGGGGTCCATTACAAATTTACCAACTTCCATCCATTCAAAAATCGACAAATTTGAGGAGTAGTGTAGAGTGCCACTGAGAATTGTGCCACATGTGACACGCGTGCCATAGATTGCCGACCCCTGCTGTAGAAAAACACTTTCTATCTCCATAACTATATTAGTTTATTAATTAAAGGGTTTTTTTACCTATATGATTCGCATTATATATCACTAGATGACGGACAACTCTGTGCCAGAAATCTAAATCAATCATCTCTGAAAAATATCTCCTCTTGGATAAAATTAAAGCATAGTGAAAAATAAAATGCTTGGAAGAAGCGTTCCCTTTGAAATCAAGGGAAAATAATGAAAATTAAGAAAAAGCACAAGCAATTTAATATTTTTTGTATGTGAGAGTCATATCATCTCATTTCATCGTCTATACAAAATGCAATAATTCTTGCCTCTCTTTCATTGCCAGTAGTAAAATGTTGAATCATCTGTTTATAACTTCACCCCTCAACTAAATTTTTTTTTCCAACTAAACAAAAACTTCAAACAATAAGAGCAATTCAATACATTAAAATAATTCAATAAATAAGAACTTTTTTTTTCTTCAAATCATAAGCATTACAACTAAAACGTATTTTTAAATTTGGGGCAAAATCTATCGTATACCGTAAAATCCGGCATATAGCGCGCATTCGGCTTATATGTAACCCTACACGCTACACGAAGGCTTTTGGCGATGGACCGCGTAATTTTGAACCATGGTCAAGTGACGTGGACGACACCTGAGCTGGCACCCCTTCTCCTAACTACCACACCACACCCCGGGAGGACGTTTGAGCTTTCGACAGATTTGACGTGCATCGCTCCCCTACACGGCGGGTCTTCAGTGGTACTGGGCTCGAACTTATGACACGCTAGCCATGATCCGATGCCTTGACCACTTGGCAACCGCGGTCACGACCACTTTGGGAATCACTGAGTTAGAGCCTAGTGCCGCTGAAACCCTGCCGTGTATAGTGGGCTGATGCACGTTAAATCTTTGTCGAGACTCAAACATCCTCCCATATACATGGTGTGATAGTTCAAGTGGAGGTGCCAGCTCCGGTGTCATCCTCGTCACTTGATTACGGTTCAAAATTAAGAGGTCCGTTAGCCTTAGCCTTCGCGTTGCTTTATACTGCAACGTTAATTTTCACTCACTTAAGAAGAATTAAAGTCAAATAGGGGGAAAAAATGCTATTACTTTTTTTTCATCAGAAATGTCCTTGAAAAAAAAAACGAAAGCTGTCTTAAAAAAAAAATGACATTTTATATCTATGCACAATTTGATTCAAGGGAAATAATAGCAGGAATAGAAAAAAATAAGGAATTAGAAAAAATGCATTAATTTTTTATTTAAAAAGCCCAAAAATTTTCTTAAAAAAAGGAAGAAAATTTTTTAAATAAAACTTTTAGTTGAAATTAATTTTACACTCTTAGTAATTTTATTTGTATACTTGAATAGATTAAACATTAGTTTTGACTTTCAAAAATTGTCATCTAATTAAAGTAATTAGTCTTTACTAAGTAATAATAAAGTGAAGACTGAAAAAACAAACACTTGAAAAATTCTGTTAACTTATTCATTAGTAGTCTCATAAATATTCAATAATATTCAGATAAGTTCTTTAGTTTTCTCTTTTATATTTAAATTCCAAAATTTTCTAAATAGATTAAAAAATACATTTTCAAAATCATTTTTGTGCTCATTATAAAATTTAAATTGTACAGAGAGCGCAATCCCAGAAAAATATTTTAGTGTTGTTAAAGAGGTAAAATATTAGATTTATTGAACGTTCGAAAATAGTTCCTTTTCGTATATTATTCTTTAAAAAAAAATGATAACAAGATTTTCAATTTTCCTCTAAAACAGTCGACACTAAAAAAAAAATGTTCTTCAAATACTGTAGTAAAACTTTTAATGAAAAACGACCACGCGAAATAATTTATATAAAAAATATGTGTGTGTGTGTGTGTGTGTTCGCCTCAAAAAGGTTATAAATGAAGTATGGAGCTTTAATGGTCGACTCAAGTATTCGGATATTTCTTGCTAAGTTCAATGATTTTGCGTACTTCGGAAAATCTTCAACTTTATTCATCAAAAATCGCTAGAATTTATGCTCGGATGCCATATAACTTTACAAAACAAGCGTTAAATAAGGGTGAGAAAGTGTGTTTTGTGTTATACGGAACCATTAACTTGTTGATTTTCAAAATGAATTCAGAAGAATAAGCTACAGCGATCTTTCTTTGTTGCCATCACAAAGGATCAGCACGACGCCTCTGCTGTAAAGTGTTTTTCCCTGCAAAAATCGATCAGAATTTAAAGAGAGAGTGATTGCTCTTGAAGAGGAGAAAAGAAAGCAAAAATGCAGGGTTACAAAGTCTAGCTACTCTTACGCCAAAATTAGCGGCTACTTCGAATATGATGCCAAACGCTTAATTTCCCCCGTAATTCAGTAATATCTTGCGTATGGATTCTTATTAAAAAAAAAAATTGGCAGAGAATATAATTCTTAAAAAATCTGAAATGGATTAAATAAATCAACTGATTTGGAAGCAATTTCTTAAAAATAAATTACTAGTAAATAGTTGATTAATTAATTAATTTATTAAACAAACAAATAAATAAGTTGATAAGTAATTAATGGTAGGGGGTCAATTACTTAATTTTGAATGTAATTTCTAAAAAGTATTTAGAGACAGATTTTTAATCACTAATTTTTTGCGATTATTATTCCAAACATCAGATTCAAAAATAAATAATTATGTAATTTAATTTATGGACTCCATGTTAACTGTTAAACAATAAAACAATCATTAACAGCTGTGTTAAAATTTTATGAATTTTCTTTCATAAGTATACATTGGATTGACTGATAGACATAGTTTTCTTTCAAGAAATAAAGTTTACTACATTATTTTAGTTTAATACAAGCGGAATAATTTTTTAAAAATATTTGGATTTAACAGTCAAATATAAATATTTCTAGACAATAATTTAATAGGCTTCAAAAGTTAATATATATATATAATTAATGCATATATAATATAAATTATTCTACAAATTATTAACTGAAAACAATTCAGATAATAAGAGTAAGATAATATAAGTTATTTCATTCCATTAAATTTTTAAATACTTGTTATATAGTTAAGAGTGTCTGAAAATCGGAACTTTATTTTCCAAGTTATAACATATATTCTTTTAAATTCCTTTGCTCAACTCAATTCGTTGTGGAACTTTTTGAATATTATGTTGTTACAGTATTTTTAAATACTCGTACACATCGCTTTGCTAAATGTAATTATTACTTGTATTTACACGTACATATTTTTTCTTATATATTTTGGTACATGATTCAAATTTATTTTCCCGTGTCCAATCAATTACATTGTATCATTTTGCTCTCATAAATGACGAAATAAAAATTTTATGAACGAATTTCATTATAAACTTCCTACGGTATTATTGTTGTTTATTTGGGATGAGGAGAATCGAAAAAGGAGAATGTTTACAAATATAATTCGTAAGAGCTGCAGATTCTATCTTATTGTTCGTTTTCTATGAAAAATATGTTAAATGTTGATTAAAATATTAATTTTGTTATTTACATACATCTAAAATTTAAAAAAAAGTATAATTATTGTTTTTTGCTATTATATTAAAAAGTCACAAAGACGTTTACACATTCCAATGGACATTTACAGATTTGTTATAATGTGTTAAATTTTTAAAGTGCAAAGTAATGCAAGTAAAGTTTGTTTAATGGTAATTGGAATTTATAGTTGAAAAGTCAAAAGATTAAATAAACTCTTGGTTGACCAATGAATATAACCTTTTTTTAAGCTACCTATAAGCAGCTAAGGATGTTCAAGTCAATTTATACAATTTTGTGTGTTTGTGTTTTAATTTCAATAATAGAAATAATCCAAGAAAATTCGATGGAAATAACGTTTACATTTCCAAAGAACATTTCCGACAACTTGCAAAGTTTTACGCTAAAATATGAAAGATTTATAAAACTGTTTAGGTCTAATATTAATGCATTGCATTCAGTTTAATCATCACCATGATTGGTTAGTCTTATAATTCTTACTTAATTACTATTTCAAACCTTCTTAATAAGTGAGATTTTACACACATTCATTTTTTTAAATATATATATATATATATATATATTATAATATATATTTATATATATATTATATGTAATTATACGTGGTCGTTGAAAGATATTTCTTAATATGATCGCTATTGTTGATGTTTTCTTTGGCTGGGATTGACGAGACAGTCCTGTGATTAATTAAAACTGGTTTATTATACAGCCTGAAACATTTAAGCTGGTTAAACATAAAGCATGACAAGGACGACACAATACACACACATAAACACAGCTGCAGCCGGCTACATGTTGATACACAAAACAGAAGGGAAAGAGATCGGTCTCCAGGAATCTCAATTTTATAGGCGGCTCAAATCACATGATCTGATGGGTAGCTAGATGTAGTTTAAAATATTCTCGTTAGGCGGCTGGCTATTTTATTACTAAAATGTGGGTCCTGAAGGGATGGACCAGATAATTAAAAGATATTTAAAAGGATTATAATTAGTGGAATTATTACATTTATATATATATATATAAATTGTTTTGTTGAGTAATGAATAACTTTAAAATATCACAATGTATAATATATACAGTTATTAAAATTTTAATGTCGATTCCAAAATTGCTTCGAAATGTTTTATTAAAAAAAATCAAAAAGTTTATTCTTAATAAGAGCAGAAGTTAATAAATAAAGTCACAATTTCAGTAATTATGAGGCAACACACACTGAAGAAAGCATGATTTTCAGTTTGTCACGTTAATTTGAAATGTATATATTTTGCTCATTTTAATTTACAAATTATTTGATTTGGCCTAAAAAGCCCTAAAAGTTTCTTCTGGGTCTGTTTAAGGACCATGCAGAGAAGCATAGAGTTAAGTTTAGTTGCTACTGCGTGTTTTATTTGACTTAATGCGATATCGAGACTATTAATGTACACTCATGTCCCAAATTAAGATCGCAAAAGTAACATCTGGAAAAATTGATTAAATATTCACTGTGTTGGCACGAAATTTGACACAGAGGCATATTACAATGGGAAAAAGAATATAGCATCATAACAATATGGAAAAGATTTTAATTGTGAATTTAGATACGGGGCATATTAAAAAGTGTGAAATCATGAATCAGAAATAAAGCACTTACCTTGGAAAAAGTCTGTCTTATATGAAGTGAGACTACTGTGCACTACTGTACAAGCCTTACAACGAGCTGCCATACAGTTTATGAGGGTGTAAAAAGTGACAACAAAGCCCATTCTTCCAAAATCGCGACTGTTCACTCCTGGGAATCCTGGGAGAGGAAAACGCTTAGATCACCCCAAACGTGTTCAATTGGATTGAAATCCTGTGACCTCGAGGGCCAATCCTTACTGTGAATATCCTCTTTTACAAGAAATTCATCAACAACGTGAGCTCTGGGGGGTCGCCATAAAATATCTGGACAAATCGCCTATATCGCGTTATCGTCCATCAGGGCCGGCTCTTGCAGTTTTACCGCCCCGGACAAAAATAAAAAATGCTGCCTCTCACCCTAAAGTAAAATATATACGTTATTATTAAAAAGATAAAAATTGTTTATAGATACACACCTATAAAACTTGAATAGTTCTTCCGAATAAAAAGTCGGCATACAGTACATTTATAAACTAGATTTATCAAAATCAAAATTTTGAATTCTGGATTTAACTTTCACCCCGGACAAACCCACATATACATCTGTACACAGCACGCACAAAAGATAGAATGGATTTACACCAAATTTAATTTTTTTTAAATGTTCTACTCCCACGGAATTAAAAAAAAATTCCGTTTATCTTATTAATATATATAACACTAAAAATTAATAATCATAATAAACACTAAATTAACACTAATAAAATACTCAAAAAAATAAGACTGTAATATTAAAAAAAAGAACGTGGAAAGCCACGCAATAGAAGTGAAACTTCTTTGGCGACGTTGGCCATAAATGCAGGAATAGGTATAATTATATTAAACTGCTGAGATAACTTTAATCAAATAAAATTCGAACTTCATTTATAGTATGAAAATATTTTTATTCAATTTTCTGCATCATCATTTTCCAAGAAAGAAACAATTTCCAAGGTGTGTGGTAACTAAAGTAGGATATAAAAAAATCCTCGATTGTAGTCAATCAAGAAAATGTGAGAAAACTGCATCAATCGTGGTACCGTATATTGTTTTTCCTTCTCTAGAATCAGTATTCATTGTCAAATTCAGTGTCCGTTTCAAGAATTCAATGAGTGGCTTTACTTCTTCTGAAGCAAAATTAACATTAAAGTCTCCAGCTAAGATAATCGGCTTTTAATCATCATCGGATCCAATGATTTCAGCAGCCTCTGATGTGTACAGCACTAAAACTTTATGGATAAAGATGATAAAAGCTGCGACAGAACTACCTGGTGATATATAGACTTTCGCCAGGAATTGCTGCTGGTTTTGCTTTTTTTTTCTTTCACGAAACTCTTTTCCTCTTTTTTGCATTTGTTCTAGACTACCTGACCAGAATTTATTTTGATTCAATGGAAATAAAAATTAATAATATAAACTTAATGCATCACTCACAGAAGTCACTGTGTTTGTTTACAAGACGCTATTTGTAGCGATTCTGGCGCGAACGTTAGTGATATACACACAATGCCCTAGACACCCCCGTAACGGGAAGAGCCAAAAATGGTAATATTTCGGGTGCGTTTATTCGTTGAAAACGGCACGTTTTTTTAAAAATTTTTATTATTACATAAAAACTACGAAAATACGCCACGCGAGTTCGTTACGAGAATACCAAGGGTACCCATTTAATGTCACCAATACCTAAGCGCCTTTCGTCCATAGCAGCAAGATATACTTTTGATGCACAATTCTCCCATAGCAATCGTCCAACTTTTTCACGGATATGACGCAAGTCACGTGGTGCACCCCCCCCCCCCAAACTCGCTATTTCCTCACCATGGCGATGTTTCGGGGGGATGGGGGGGGATCACTACTTCCGTTCGCTTTTTCACTGTTACGCAAAACTGGGTAAATTTCCCATTCACTCCCGTCTGCAAAGAAGTTTCACTTCAATAATAACAAAAATACATTATATTTCTCAGGTCAATAAAGTTCTGTCTTTTAGCTTCCTAAAAAAATGTCATATAGAAATATTTTTAATTAGATTTAAATATTAACACATGCAAACTAATTTGAAAATATATTTAAAATGATAAAAAAATAATACTAAATTTATCTCTCTGCAGATTAAAAAAGAAAACATTGAAATAAATCTTTTATAACTGATGTAATACATAACGAACTTTTACATATAATGAATTTTAAATATTCAGAAAGAATTTTTAAGAAATGACTTTTCGATACTTCAATCATTAATAACACGATTACTTTTCAGAACATACTACTTGTAATAGCAAAAAAATATTCTTAAACTCTTCTCTTATTGTATAAAAAAAGAGAGAAAAATCTAAAAAAAACATCTTATATATTGACTTAACATGATGATTCAGGAAAATGATATATCAGTGACAATTCAGAAAAGAAAAATCAAAATTTACAACAAATAACAGACAAATGAACCACAAGTTTTTTAACATTTGGGTACAGTAATAGAGGTTGCGCAATGTCTCGTCCCGGAAGTGGAAGCTTTCTAACGAAAGAAAATTTCGCGTCAACAACATTATTTGGGCTTAATGCAAAGATAAAATTTTACATTCAAATTTCACGATTTTCGTTCATCTCTGTCAGATATTTTTTCCCGCGCTCTGATCTTCGGTTTTTGCTGCAACCCGATTGGCTGGGCTTGCTCCGCCCACTCTCAGATTTCATTTTCGTCTGTTTTTCGAGCTCTTAAAAAGGCTTTTTATTATTTATTAAATCCCCACCTCCTATTTAATTGCTAATTATAATGTATTCTCTATTATTTTTATCTTCTAATTTCAATAACTTTTTTACAATGGGCATTGGTAGAATTCTTTTACAGTCATCTTAAAATCCCTGAAAGGAGATTAGAGTCCGAAAGACTAGGTGCTCCAAGCAACATTTGCCAACGATACATTCTATTTTCTCTTAACTATATCTATGCATACATGTATGCAAAATACTTTCATTGATATTAAAATAACCTGGCTTTCATTTAACTTAGTAATCCTTTCAGCATTTAAGACAAGCCCATGGAGTTACTGGTAATTATCAAACTTGTTCTTAACTTAGTATTGTTAAATTAATAATAAAATACGTTGTATAGAGTATTGATACATTTATAAGTGTATTATATCAATATAAATATGAATTTTTTTTTTTATAGCATCGCAAAGTATTTTGTTTGTTTACTTTCAGTAAATTAATAATTTTTTAAATAATCTTTTGTTTTTGACTTTTCAATATGCTCGCGCCCCCCTCGTAGAATTATCACGCCTCCAAAGGGGGTGCAACCCACAGTTTGAGAAAACGCTGGTTTAGGTGATTAAAAGAAAGTGTATACAAAAAAGTTTCCTAAATATGAGCAGACATAATGTTTAGGATAGACTGAATACTCGAGATAAACTGCGGAATGGGTAAGTCATTAATGCAAGTGGACAGAATTGATGGCTACATCTTTATTTTTAAAAATGGTAGAAAGTCAATTTCCCCCCTCCAACAAATGTTTTGTCTTCGATTCTTAGCCGCACCCGATTTTCAGTAGCATTAACACTGGGAAAAAGTGCACCTTAGATTCGAGTAGATATGGTAGTTATAATATAAACAATTTGTGTTTAATTTTTTCTGTGTAATTATTTGTCATTATCATTTTACTTCAGATTCAGATTTTTAACTTCGAAAGAAATCTCATGACAAGCAAGAAATTTTTAAATCTTTTTTTTTCTGAGATAGATTATTTTCTTTCTAACTAAATGCTTTCGTATAAGAAGAATCAGAAGTAAAGACAGTGTGAAGATATTTCTGGACAGTGGGGTACACAAGGGGAGGGGGGGGACCTTAAACCTCCCATTGACCAACAGCTTCTTAATTTTCCCGTAGAGAATATTTTTCAGCACTTTCATTTACTTCTTTTTAAGATTGTAATTTCCCCCTCCCGTGACAAAAGTCTGTGTACGCCCACTGTTTCTGGAAAATATTAAATCCACAAAAATTTTGTGGAATATTTCAAAAAGAATTCACATCCCTTCTTCCCTGTGACCCGGCTAGAGGTGTGGGAGGAACTAAATGATCAGACGACACATGATGAACTTCAGTTATTTTATTTATTACTATATTCAACACAGACATAAACAACACTTAAACAAGATAAATTTAATCAGTAATAGAATGGGAGTGATACGAGATTGCGCCGGGGAGAATATATTCAATCATGCAACTCTACCTTCAAGACAACTTTATACAGAGCTTATGTATTTAATGACCGCAGTATTAGTTTAACTTTCTAAGCATCGACTTTATTTAAGATCACAGTACCTGAACTCTTGCAGTCTTCTTACACGTTGACTTTAACACCTCTCCAATAGTTAAACTAATTACTTTCTTAATATTCCAACTTCTGGCTTCCTACACTGTTTACGTATACGTTTCACTGCCCATTTATTTCACTTCAGATCTATACACTATTCACTAACTCTCAAACTCACGAATAATGAATATATATATATTAAACTTAATTTGCATATCACGCTTTCTGCCCTTCGGAGAAGGTTGGTTGAAAAATGCTGGCCCAAAAGTATTCCCCAGACGTTAATGAAAGGACGCGTATAGATCCGTCACAACTTTCTTAAAGATTTCAAAACAACTGAAACTCTTGTTCAAGAACTGAATTTTAAACAATGCTTGCTAACCATACAACGATATTAATTGAAATTTTGTAGAAATGTTTTATCAAAGCATTTTGTTGTAATAGATTGTTCTTTTCGATTGTTTTCTAATTGCAGTGATAGCTAATTGTATATTCGGAAGAGTGAATATAAGGCAGTATGAAAAGTCTGAAAAAGTTGTTTTGAAATTGAAACTCGATGGATACCATTTCTTTTATTTGAAGATAGATATTTTTTTTTCTTATATTTTATCACGTGAATCTTTTAAGCAAAAGTAAAACAGAAAAGGAATATGTGATCGCCAAATACTGAGTGAAATATTGTAGCCAAAGACATATTTAATGATAATCGAAATTTACTAATGAGATAATGACTTTATTAAATCTAAAAATTTTTAAAATTAAAATTGAGTCTGATAATATTCTCTTTAGATTTCCGATAGTGGTCAAGTAGGAGTTCCGTCTTCATCATTATGAATTGAAACACTTTGGAGAAAGTATAATGATGAGATATATACAAAAGAAAGTTTTTACATTGAAGATGGCTTGGCTAAATTAAGGAACTATGGGGGGAAAGTTCTATTTTGATATTTATACGCGGTTTTTAATTTTGATTTATTGCAATGATTTTTGATTATCTTTTCGAAGTGTAATTGTTGCCTTAACTATTTTACTTTTTTCAATTCTTTACATGTTCAAAAATTCGTCTCGAGTTTCAGGTTTTCGTACTCTAAAACATAAAATTCTTCAGGAAGACATGATATCCCTCTATTATAAGGAAGAAGCACAGAAATTAACTTTGTCTCGATTACTGAGAACCCTAGCTAAGCTTTTGGAAACAAATTGGTAGTTGTTAGATTAGAATTAAGAATTTGGTTTCGAAATGATTAGACTTAAATTTCGAATAGAACACATCAAGAATTTTAATACAAAAGGAATTCACCAGAACAAAGAAAAGACTCACCTCTTCCAGTTTTCATTTTAATCGATATTCTACGCTCACATGGCGGTACCAATCAGATATTGTTACATTTCAGATTTCGAATAATAATTGGCTAAAGATTATAGTTTAGAATGAATGGATTGGCATCTTGCGCTCAGGCATGAAAGCAGAAAGTCAATCGCATAGGCATGACAGCAGAATGTGGCGAATTGTCCTCACGTGAAGGAGTTGCCCAAAGTTTTGGTTTCGATTCTTCCAGCTCTCTAGTGGTGGATTTCTGAATCTCCAGTAGTTTTAATCGTTTCGGTTGGAGTTATTCAATCGAATGTAAAAAAATGGAACTGATTATTTTCAAAAATGTGTGAGAATGAGATGTGTGATTGGAAATTTGAAATACAGTAGAACGTCGTTTATCCGAAAGTTTATTATCCGGAGCGTCAAATATCCGGACCAAATTTCGGATATGTTTTCGAACAGTGCAATGCTTAACAGTTGTTTTGCGCGAGGCCAAAAGTGACAGGAAAATCTAAGATGATGGATATTTGGGGAATTTCAGTTGTGTGATTTGGTAAACATCTGCGCGAAAGAATATTAGGTCAATTTGTTTCCAAGTGAGGGGTGTGTACGTGCTCTTTTGATGGGTTTTGTTGATGTAGAAACCAGGAGGGCATGCGATGCAGAAGACTGGATTTCAAATGCTAAATGATGACGAGATTGTGGCTTCCGTGCAAAAAGAATCCGACCCTTTCGATGATGAAACGGATAAAGACGAGGACAACAACAACGACGAAAGTAACAAGGGTCGATCAAATGCTGACGCGTTTTTTGCGTTAGAGACAGCTATGGAGGGGTACGAACAAAAATCAGACTGTTGTCCTACTCAACTACTACTGCTCAAGAGAGACCTTGCAGCGAAACAACGAAGGTGTACAATGGTACAGCGAAAAATAAGTGATTATTTTCCACAATTAAGATAAAATTGCGACATTTTGCACCTATTTTGCTTTTTCTTCAAGCACGCTTCCCGCATGTGACGATTTTCAATATTCGTACAGTGTCCGGTTTCATATACTGCATGAATCGCATTCGGGTTTTCGGTTATCCGAATAATTGCGCATCCGAACGGTGTCCGGTCCCAGCTGATTCGGATAAACGACGTTCTACTGTAACTACATAAATATTTATGTTTCTCTCTTTTTTCTTTTTTTCTGAAAATTTATTTTAGATAAGCATCAGATTTTTGTACAGTTCTTTTTAATTTGCTCAACTAATCAACATTTATTAACTATCGAAACGAATATTATTAAAGATGTGCCAAAACGTAGTGATATACAGTGTCTCTCAAAAGTGTTCGTACCCAGGGACGTTTTAAGGTATGGGCCAACTGGGCCCGGGTCTCGTTCTCAACTCAGTCTTAATGAGATGATGATTCAAATAATTTCAACGGTCAAACGTTTTTTCCGGTTGTTTTCTCCAAAAAACAGGAAGATTCGAGGGATATGTCAACTGGCTACATGTGATGACCGTCGTCCATGTATTGGCCTAGGTCTACCATCAAACACCATCTTTACTCATTCATTCAAAAGACGACAGTCGGTCGAGCCGGTTTGTGCAATCGTAAGTCATACACATTTATTTATTTCAGGTTATTAATTGTACGAGTATTTGATGACGTATGCTTGTGCTATTAACTTTTATGGGTCATAGATGGGGCCTACATTTGCATAAGGGCCCAGGACTTCCAAAAGACTTAAAACGCCCCTGTTTGTACCCTTGCAATTTTCTATAAAATTTAATAGTTCGACAAATAAAAATTAATATATCAGAATTGTAATTTTTTTATAATATCCCCAACTTGTTCTTATTGAAATAACCTAATCAATTTTCAAAACAGCCGGCTGGGTGTGGTTGGTTTGTCGCTGGCCTTCTGTACCCAAGGTTGCGGGTTCGACCCGGCCTAAGTCAGTGGCTTTTCCTGATGCAGAAAATTGACAGCGGCTATGTCGTATGATTATACGGCATGTAAAAGACCTCTAGAGTATCTGTTTGGATTGGGTGCTCTCGGCAAAATTAAATATCCTAGTGCAGGTTCGCATCGTCCAGAGCTCAGGTGCCTCCCTCTGAAAGTCAAAATTAATTGCGGCAATTGGTATCGCCTATATGGTGCCGAAACAAAAAAGTGAAACCAGCTCCTGTGGAATGTACTAGGTCTGCAAAGGTAGAAATACCAATCCACAGCCCCACTAGAGAAAAAAAATTTCAAAACATAGTATAACTATTATTTTAAAAAACTAATAATTTAAAAACTACTAAAAAATTACGCCATAAAAGTCTTCGCACACTTAAGAAAAACCTCAACATAGCTTTAAGTATTGTATTTTTTTTCCTTCTTAATTTAGTACTCAGTATTAAATTTTTTAGCTTCCGCAACAACTTTTAAATGGCTTGGTATAGATTTTATCAGTTTTTTTTAAAATTTCTGCATTCATGCTCCTTTATTCTTCTGTGGGCTGGCGCGGCTCTAGGGCCGGACAAACCGAACTACTGCCGGGGGTGGCAAATTTTAAGGGCGACATTTGGATCGGATTTGGAAAATATTTTTTTCTGTTACAAAAAACTTGATACATTTTCTGAAACATTATTGGGTATGAATTTGGCATTTCATTTAACGTATCTCATTTCCTTATTTTGTACTCTGTATGTTTAAAGTCAATTTTCTTATATATAAAAACTTGAAGGGTTCGAGGCGGGAGTATATGTTAAATCATGAAATATTTGTGATATGTTTACACATTTTTCTCTAGTAACTTTCTCCCCATCCAGGAGTGGGGTCGAAACGAACATTCTTTTCTCCAATCCGATGTTTGGCGTCAGCTATCCGAAAGGGGACAGAGGTAATGAGAGTTTTTAGTAGATATATAGAGAACCACAAGAGATATTTTATTTTATTCTTGATTTGTTACTGGCTTATATAGATCATACCGCTACATATCCTTAATTTCAAATTATTTTATATTTTTTAAGATTTAATATATATATATATATATATATATATATATTGTTATGCTGCCTTTTCATTCGCAAAAATTATTCAAGTTTTATTGGTGTTTATCTATGTGAACAATTTATTTTTTTTAAATTATAATTTTTTGCTTTGGAGAGAGGGACGGCATTTTCCACTTTTGTCTGGGGCGCCAAAATTGCTAGAGCCGCCCCCTGCTGTGGGATTATTGTTTTTACTTCACATTTTGTTTTTATACATCATGTTTTCTTACTGTAAATTCAAATTCTCCCCATATATGTTCTACTGTATTTAAATCATTTGATTTAGGAGGTGTTTTGGACCCAAAAATGTTGAATTTGCTATCATCCCAACCAATTTGCTGACAATGTTGAATTTTCTGAAACTTAATCTCAAGACTAAAACTGTGGCTGCGGTAGCCAAGTGGTCTAGGCATCGGATCGTGGCTAGCATGTCATGAGTTCGATCCCAGAACCCCTGAAAACCCGCCGTGTAGGGGAGCGATACACGTTAAATCTGTCGAGAGCTCAAACGTTCTCCCGTTGGTGTGGTGTGGTAGTTAGGAGAGGGGTGCCAGCTCAGGTGTCGTCCGCGTCACTTGACCATGGTTCAAAATTACGCGGACCGTCCCCAAAAGCCCTCGTGCAGTTGAACAGTGGGACGTTAATATTCACACAAGACTAAAACAAACAAATTTTTTATTCTAAAATTTAAAAAAGAAAATGCAGCACTAGAGAAGTTAGATTACATTTTAAATAATTCAGTCACTCAAATAATCATGTAGTTGCATTTAAGAAGTTATTTTAATATAATTACGCATTTTTAAATAATAATAGCCTTCTGCCTAAAAATATAAAAATTGAATTTGACGTTTGTATGAATTAATTCATTTTTAACGCATCTATAAATATTATCATTAGAAGTATTAATAAAATAAAACATGTGTTGTGTGTAAAATGGCAGTAATGATAATAGTAGTAAAATGTTATAATGACAAAATTGGAATAAAATGTAACCGATAAAAGCATATACATTATAAAACTCGTATTATTATCTCAGTATTTATAATTTGCCTCTTTTTTGCTCAAATAAGAAATATTTCAACCTAAAAATTTAAATTATATAGAAAAAAAATAAAACATATTTCTATAGGTTGAAGAAAATTAAAATTATTTGTATATTTTAATATTTCAAGCATTTGAAAATATTAAGGCATAAAAGTGCGTTACAGCGCCAAATTGGACAACCCTGATTAAGCCAATGATAGCACACACACCAATGAACTGTTTCGTTTTAAGAAAACTGAAGAGAGATGAGATGCTTCAGGCAAGAGCGCAACATCCCACTTCTTTCTCTTAAACGCCATGAAGATTTCCACAAAATGGACGCGTATGCCGGAGCCCGGTGTGTTGTAGGATATTGCTTTGTTCGAAAGAAATTAGACTTATTTAAGAGATAAATAATCATAAATCACACATAGTTTATCATTCATTGCTGAAAATAATGAACACCTCATTGATCAAAGAAGAATCCAAAATTTTAAAAATGTTCTGAAGTGTGGATGCGTGTGATAGGTAGGCAATTTTTTTTTTTTTATCTTCATCCTTTTTGCTTTTATTAGCTTTCAGTGTATCAAGCAAGAAAGAGAACCTCATTTGAATTATTTTCTTTGATGCCTGTGTATCCAGTCTCAAGGCAATACACTTATACATAATGAATTCATTACGAATTGAAATTCGTTGTTTGATGGATGATAGGAAATTCGGTTACAGGGTTTCAGTTTTGATGGTCCTTAACGCTTTGAAATAATTTTTAAAAAACAACATTTTTCCTCACACTTTGACTGATTTAACAGAACATGTTGAAGTAGAGATATTTATTTTTTTCTGTGTACACTTCACTATTCTGCCGTTTCAAAATCTTTAAAAAATAAATGTATAGTTAAAATTTGCAGATAAACTTTCTTGTTTTGGGTAATTTTTTTTTTAAAAAAATCTTTGAGACACTTTTCCCATTATTATTTTTTATGGAAATGATAGGTTTCAATGAAGAGAATAAAATTCTGTTTAAATATATGTTGATGGTTGTCTAAAAACAATCGATACTTTTTTTCTAAATTTTGTTGGAACTTGATCTTATAAGCATATGTTTTTTAAATTGGTACACTATATTTCTGAAGGTCATTTGGAATAAATAATTAACAATTCAGTAATGTTAAGGATGGAAACTTTACCTTTACAATATTTTGTTTTTCATACTTTTTTTTATAAAAAAAATTTTGGTGTTTATCTTGTGTTTGTAATATTTATAGTATGATTGGTAGAGTTATGTAATCATTGTTTGCAAACACTGTTTTGTGACTTGGATTTTAGGAATCTGTACTTTAGTATTTATGCTAGTTTTTATTCATAAAATTGAAAATCAAGGTAAAATTCTAGTTTTTTATTTTAAAAAATGTGCAACTTGCAATTATGTACATGAATTGAATGAAGAATATTATTGAAAAACTTTGTTTTGTATGAACTTTGCTAAAAGTGAATGAAATAAAGTATTTCCATTTTGGGGATGTAATGTGTGTTGTAGCAAACAAATTTGTTTATTTTATTTTATAGAATAGGAATTTGAAAGTAGTGATCTAAAAATATATATTTATTTACATTTAAATCTAAAAACTAATATCTAAATGTGTAAAAAAATTAAGAATTTAATTATGAGTGTAAAACATAACCTTATGTTTCTGCACTTTTAAAAGTGTAGAAACATAAGGCTTAATGAAATGTTTTACATTATTGGAACTAAAATTCTGGTTACTTCTTTATGAGGAATGTTTCATCTTCGTTGTTACAATTTCCATTGCTAAAAATTTCGGCTTTTTTTTTTTTCAATTTAGTCTGTATATTGTTATTGATCCAAATTTTATTTAAAAAATTAAGTTATGACTAAAAATATTCTTTGCTTTTGCTTGAGTATCATAGTTTTCAAAATCTAGTAATTTTTCTTAAGAATTGAAAATTTCAACTGTAAATGAAATAAAGGTGAATAAATAGTTACAGCAAACATTTTTGAAATTGCATATTTTTTTTAAATTTGTGCTGCTTGAAATATGTTGCAGTTTTTAATTAAAACATTTGAATGAATTATAGCATTTAACTAATTTCTTAATAAGATTTTCTAAAACTCATTTAAATATTTTCTATTTGTAAATAATTTATGAAAATTTTATTGTGTTTTGTCTGAATGCTGAAATAAATTATCATGAGAAATTGTAAAAATCTGTTAAAGTGTTGTATAGGGGGCGATGTTGCCTTGGCGATGTCGATTGTTTTTGGCGACCAAAATCGATCGCTAAGTTGCTTAACTTAGCGATAGGTGTCTGGAAGCTAGAATGAATTTGTTATCTCACTATGATATCTATATAAAAATCGCCAAATCCAAAGAAAAATTGCCATCCAATAATTTTCTGTAGAGAAAGAAATAATGAGGAAAAGTTGGTATACTCTTTGATTAACCAGCCAGAGTCGGTATATCATCAAATATTAAGTGGCCATTTTCAGAATGAATCTAATAGTAATTCAGTAAAATTAATAAGTAGAAACCCACAGTTTCTGAGGGGTAGTGCATCGCACTTCCACACCACAGGTCCGAGGTTCAAACCCTGAGGTCGACTCAGCCTTTCGTCCCTTCAGTGGGTCGATAAATGAGTACCAAGCTCGCTTGGGAACTTAACCCTGGGGGGTTTTGGTTCAAACTGACCATCTGGCCGGAACATCTTCTCATGCACCTCAGGGCCCAAGGTCGCGTGTACCGAGATGGGCACGGTAGACCTTGGTCTTCATGGGCTCTTGTGCTACTGAGTTTGGTTAAAATTAATAAGTATTCAATTTTTTTTTTATGTTGAGATGTATTTTTACTTGTGCATATTTTGTACATGGTTTCCAAAACTGTCCAATTGGCAAGATTTCTGCCCAGCTTACCAAAAAGTATTAAAACTTATTTAAACTTCTTAGGATTTTCAGAAATTAACTCATTATTTATCCTTTACTCTACATGCTTTTTTCATTTATTATTTTATTCATTTTATAATTAGAAAAATATTTCAGTTTTTAATTTTATGAAAGGATATCTTTTATTTCATAGTCGGATACAATTATAATTCATCATTATGAAAAGTACATAATTACAAGCGTAATCAGTTTTAATGGAATACAATTGCAATTACAATATTGTAGGATTGAAAAAAATTTATATTTTTATACTTGTCTTAAAAGATGATAAAATTATTATTTCAAAGACTATTGGTGCATAATACTGAAAAAACACTCAGAGGCAGTACTGGATTAGCCAATAAGTTAAGTAATAGCTTGGAGTAGGGTTCAGCAGACCATGGCTCACATGAGCTGCATTCAGCTCTTTGCATACCCACAACAAACTTTTGCCATGGCTTGTGAAGGCCATTGAAACATTTTTGGAATCCATTGTTATGCATGTCCTTTAATTCAGCCTGCAATGCACTTGTAACTTTATCTGCAGATTGGTCTTCATTGAATATGCGGGGAATGATATGGTGAACACTCTATGCATGTTAAGAGAGGTGTCCGAGAATATCCCAATTGATTCTGCTATTGTTTGAAGCCTGTTCCTGCTTACTGCTGCAGAAACCTTTTTGATGTTTTCAGCGGTGCGGGAAGTCTGCAGATATGCAGAGTGTTTGTTATCTTCCACACTTTCGTTGCCTTCTCTGAAATGTCAATGTCACTCAAAAGCTTGCATTCACAATACTTTATCACGACCTTACACATGCTTCAAAATTTCTTAAGTCTCTGTAGTACTTTTTCCCAAACAAACACAAAATTTAACCTTCATTATCTGCTCAGCAAACGCAATGTTTTTTAATCGCCAATGACTAAATGCATCTGCCTACAAAATACAACGCCATGATTTGCTACAACAACGACTATCCACAACATGATTTGGAATAAACTTTTTTAGAAAAGGGGAAGAATGCAGTAACACAAAAATGTTATCATAGTCGCTCGACTGCAAAAATTTTCCATGCTGTAGGCTCAGTCCAGGATCTTTTAAATCCTTTTTTGAGATACAATTGAGAATTTTGGTTCACCTCATCATAGCAATTTTTTATGGTTGTTAGAATTCATTATCCAATTCAATTCATTATTAGTAACTCATGTAAGCAAAAATTGGAAATCTTGGGTGACAGAAAAATCTAGTACTTATTTATCCAGAGCAATTTTCAAAGAGTTAGTCATGATTATGGCTAAAAAAGTTAATAGTGAAATTATAGTAAAATTAATTAAAATTCTAGATATAGCCTATCAGTCAACTCAACTGCCAATTATAGAGGGACATGAACCAGCTCATTGTGGGTATTCAATATATAAAAGGAGAATCGCCTATAGAATATTTTCGCACATTTGTTGAGTTAAAATTGCATCAGAATGGCAATGAACTGGTAAAGCAAGCTCTTGAATAAGTAGATAGGTTAGATTTTACAAAATGTAGAGGGCCACTCTCTCAAATGATACGAATGCTACAATTCTATATCTAGGTGTTACAATGGTATGCATGAAAAAAAAAATTGGAAGTGGAATCCATTTTCAATATATGTTCTGTGTGCAGTACATTTTCTGAATCTGCTAGGTCAAAGCAGTGTCAATGGCTGATTTTCAGCTGTCAATTTTTTTTCCATAGGTCTTTTTTGGGGGGGGGGGCTTTTAACAAATAGATGGCAGGCATTAAAGAATCGCTTGGAAAAATAAAATATATTGAAGTGGTTTATCAGAAACAAAATGGGAAGCATATGCTGTAGCCTTTTTAACTATTGCAGACACATTTAATAAAATTATAAATACTTTAGATGCCATATTTATCCAGGGCAAATGAAAGGAGAAGCAAGTAGTTCATCAAATAAATTGCAAAAATATTAAAAATTCAGATTTATGTGGGTCAGGTGGGATGAAATTTTTATAAACTTCCAAAGGGAATACTGCAAAAGAAAAATACGCTGCTAGAAACATCCTAGACATTGTGGGACAACTTTTCAAATTAATTTGTAAAAGCATCAGATGTAGATTATAAAATAACCTGTAAAAAACATAGATGAAATTTTCTGAATGATGGTTCAACCTTGAAAATAAGTTTCAATCCAAATGAACTATTTAAAATAAATACTTTTTTCAGCACTATTGATGAAATGTGAAGAAAGTGAAAAGTATATGTAGAAATCAACTATGTAAATTCTTGTTCCTGACTAAAATACTGGATACGAATAATGTTAAAAGTTTCTATCTGATTTCAGTATAAGCAGTGTTAATTGTAATGAACTGATATTCAATATTCATAAGATACAACACTGATAGTGGAAGTAATCAGTGATTTGCTTCAAACAAGATTATCTCAATCTCATGACAATTACACAAAATAATACATGATGACTAAGTAAAATCAACATTCCTTAAAGGGTACTTGTCTCCATATGTTTATATGCATGATTTGGTATCAAATCAATACAGTAGGATGATATTTTTAACCCCTTAATTGCCGCCAAGGTATATTCATGTCTCGCTTAACCTGTGTGAGTACCCCGAATGTGTATATACGTCTTTCCGAAATATGATTCCTTTCTTTGCCTGCTATCAGTAAAACCATTCCAAAAGCTTTGAAATGTAATGAAAGGACCTGGACAATATTTGCAAAGGATTTATTTCGAAGAAAAACTTGCTTACTTGTGCCTTTTCTTTTCCCTCTAATAGACCATATAGTGCCTATGTGAAAAACGGTGGCTTAATTTAGCAACAGGTGTTCCGAGAATTTACAAGTATATCAACTGATCTTAACAAATGATAATACATAATGGAATAAATAGAAATGCAAAAGCATGTAAAATGAACTAAATTGCAAAATTTGTCTTTAAACAAAATATACCAATATAGTTTATGATTTCATAAACAAATATTGATGGATATTAGCTTTAGATTTTTGTTTTTCAAAATAAATTAGAATGACTTAGTAATATTGAGAATCTTGACTGGGATAGCAAACAAAATGTTCAATTTCCTCTACATGTTTGTTAAACAGATTTAACAAATGTTCAACAGTTTAACTTCTGTTTCAAAAAATTTTTTGTCAATAGTTTTGTAACAGGTAGCCAAATGTAGAATATATATTATATATTACATACACAATCCACACAACAAGTTCTAGTAGTTTCACTTATGTTTGTCATTAATAATAGATCTCTTCATAACTATCATACATGATAGCTGTTTTCTTTTTCTTTTGTTTACCATTCATATGTAAAATATTGCTTGCAAACTTATTTATTTCAATTATTTAGTTTCTGTTGTACTCATATGCATTGCCCTCTAAAATAGTGTGTTGATAACAATATGTGGCACCTTTTCCTTTATTTGTGCTTATGTGCTGTACTTTTTTGATAACTTAGTAGAATATTTATAAGAATCAAAGTATAGATGTACATGTGTCTGTTAAGGGGAAAATATAGATAGCTGATAAGACTGCTGGCGACTAATGATTTAATATTGCAGAAAGATATTATTCTAATTAATAATAAATTTTCTTTACCAAATATTTTCACTAGACATCTTTCGAATTTTTAAATATAAAATTTGCTATCCAGTTTATTTTAATTGGATTAAATTTTAAAAATTTATATTATATATAGCAAGAGAAAAACATCTTTTATTAAGTCCTAAAAGTTTATGCTTTTAGTTGAAATATTCTCCTCACATTCCTGAATGATTATTTCAAAATAATGACAATTTTATCTTCTTTTAACTGTCATCTTTAATTACTATCTTTCAGTAAATATCATTTGAAGAGCAAATTTTTTTTTTAGAACAGTGTCAAAATTTGTATTGAATAAACATTATTTATATTTGTATCTTTTATTTAAATTTTAGAAAATGCTGACAATTTAAGGATTCTTTGGATATTAGTGATGGCAATATAAGTTTAATTTTTGGAAGAAAACATGAATTTTTCATTGGTATTTAAATAAGCAGCAGTGATCCTGAATAAGTTTTCTTAAATTGCCTGTTGCAAAATTCAGATATTATATAAAATAATTCTTCTCATAGTGATCCTTGACATTTTTTATAGGCTTTGTTCCTCGGTGGATGACTTGGTGTTCTGTGGATGCTTTCTTTTGTAACTACTGCTGATGATATTGGCTTTTATCTTGACCATGATCAACTGACTTTCCTTAATTCCTCATAATAACCTTTTTCTGTGTTTGTAATAAAAACTGCGTGTATCCACTGCAAGTCCATATTACTGGATATGTCTCTGATACGAGTTATAACCCGTATTTATCCAAATAATATGTCTGAGAGCTTATCAGAGAAGCTTTTGCATCCTACAGAATTTGGCAATCCTAACAAAATTCAAATAAGTTGTATCACAGATCCAAGGAATGGATTGGAATATAAGATGGAAACAACTTTTTTAACTGAGAAACTTGATTTCTCGGAGAACATTGATAGAGAGATTTCTTTACAGTGTGAAAAGTTTCCTGGATTGATCTGTGCACCAGAAAACAGTATCTTGTCAAGTCCTGATAAAAGTACAGAGATTGGAGAAGATTTTGCTGCACTTTCTGTTCCAAGAAGCATTCATCGAGATGAACTACCACATTTTCTTAACATTGTGGAAGAGAAAGCCAATAAAGAGTTTGAAATTCATTCTAATTTAGAGGCTAGAAAAGACGATATTGCATTTTTTGCTTCAAATACTGTGCATCAGGAAGAAATGTCTAATTCTCTGGATGTTGGGAAAATGGGGGCGAATCCAGAATCTGAAAAAAGTTGTATTATAGAAGTTATTGAAAATCATGCTGCAGATTCAAAAAATATCTCTCACCATGAAGTGCTGCATATTCAGAATGGTGAGATTGAAAAGAGTGGTACAGAATCTGAAAAGGGCTCTAGTATCCCTCAAGATGAAGTGCTGCATATTCAGAATGGTGAAAATAAGAAGAGTGATACAGAATCTGAAAAGGGTTCTATTATCCCTCAGGATGAAGTGCTGCATATTCAGAATGGTGAGAATAAGAAGAGTGATACAGAATCTGAAAAGGACTCTAGTATCCCTCAAGATGAAGTGCTGCATATTCAGAATGGTGAGAATAAGAAGAGTGATACAGAATCTGAAAAGGGTTCTATTATCCCTCAGGAGGAAGTGTTGCATATTCAGAATGGTGGGATTAAAAAGAGTGATACAGGATCTGAAAAGGGCTCTAGTATCTCTCAAGATGAAGTGCTGCATATTCAGAATGGTGAGAATAAGAAGAGTGATACAGAATCTGAAATGGGCTCTAGTATCCCTCTAGATGAAGTGCTGCATATTCAGAATGATGAGAATAAGAAGAGTGATACAGAATCTGAAAAGGGTTCTATTATCCCTCAGGAGGAAGTGTTGCATATTCAGAATGGTGGGAATAGGAAGAGTGATATAGAATCTGAAAAAGTTTCTTGTATCCCTCAGGATGAAATACAGCTTATTCAGTGTGGTGATAATAAGAAGAGGGATACAAAAGTTGATATGGGTATTAAAATTCGTTTAAATCTCAAAAAATAAAGGAAGACCTTGCTGATCAACTTGCTTTGAGAAAAGCTCGTGAAAAGCTTCTGGATCCACTTAACCGTTATTTCATTGAAAATGAGTGTTTGATTTGTGGCTTTATTACATCTAAAGTAACCAAGCAAAGTAATAATAAGCACATGTCATCCCACATTATTGCCAATAGCTACATATGCAATACTTGCAAAAGGACATTTTCCACTCCAAAAGCTCTACATAAACATGGTGCTAAACATGAAGGACCGAAGTCATACTGCTGTGATATCTGTAATAAAGAATACCAAAGAAAGCATTCCCTTACAGTGCACCAGCTAAAATACCATAATAAACTAAGGTTATTATCAACTAATATGCGCAGGAATCTTATTATAAAACCAAAAATATTTCCTTTGTTTACTTGTTCCTTTTGCAATGTCAGGTTAACAACAATGGAATCAATAGCTGATCATAGAAATACTCATGCTGGAAAAGAAAAATATCAATGTCTGTTTTGTGGTAAATTGTTTAAAAATGAATTTTTTATAGATTCTTATACTCATATTCATACTGCAAGACGATGTTATTTTTGTAAATTATGTGGTAAATGTAATCTTGCATCTTTTGAAAAATTGCAAAAGCATCGTGCATTCCATATTAAAAAAATGTTTGTATGTAAAAAATGTGGGAAAAAGTTTTATTTTAGAAGAAATTTAAAAAATCATAAGAACCTTGTGCACAGTTTTTAACTGAATGTTTTGTATAGCATTTTAAATACTGATATTAAAATTGAGTAATTTATCTACCCTCTCTGGTCACATTTTTTTTTAAAGCAATGAAACATTAAAGCTATTTTCATATTCTTTTTCCTCGTTTTTTTGTTTCATTTCACTGTCCTCGAAGATCAGTGCTTCCCAACCTTTTTATCACTGTGGACTGATCAACGTTTGATAATTTTACTGTGGCCCACTGGGGGGGGGGGACATTATTGTTTATATTTAAGATTGTTTTAATTTAACTGTATTTAAATATGTCTTCAAAATACAATAAAGTTACACCAAAAAATGAGCGTAAAGTAATTTAACATGGAAAGTTGCACAAATCCAAGAGGACTAATACACTACAATAAAATGAAAATAACTAAATGTTCATTGCGCAGCCCGGTACTGTTTGATCTACCAACCCGTACCGGTCCATGGCCTAGGGATTGGGGAACACTGTCATAGATTATTCATATTAGCTTTTTATTTGCCTTGTTTGTTTATAAATTTCTGTGATAATTTTTTTTATTTAACATTTTCATTTATTTTTAATAAAAAAACTAAATTATTTATCAATTTCTTTATTGCTTGAAGTAAAATAATATCAAAAGCAAAATTTTTCTCTAAACCATTTTAAGTTTTATCCACCTCTTAAGAAAATGTGGCTGGAGATATTGAAAAGCATATACTGAAATTTGAATTGGTTTGCAATTATGAATATTACTTTGATTTTACATTCCTAAAAGTGAAGAAATTAGCTTTTCCTCCAAGGCTTTGACAATTAATTTCCTTCTTGTATGTAATTAAAATTTTTAATGTGTGTTTTATTCACATTGTGGAAAAAATGTTGATGCAAATATTTGGAATGTTGTGTGTAGTGTGTGTTTGGAATATATGTGAAAAGTTTTAGATGTTGTATGTTAAACAGTTTTAACTCTTCCATTTACAAATATAAATTGTTCCAGCTGGTGTCTTTTAAATAACTGGAATGTGGAACTGGATTTAAGTCAAACAAGGTTGAAAGGGTAAGTTTGTGCACTTTATTTAAATTTTCATGGAACTGAAAAAAATCTTCCATTAAATTGAAGAATTTCATAATCAAGAACTAAATATATCTATATATTATGCTGCAAATGACTAAAATTTGTATTTCATAAAATGTGTTAAAAATTGTGATAAGTATTTGCTAGAGTGAAATTATAGTTAAATTAGGTGTTTTTTATGTATGTATATAACATAATAGGTGAAAGTTTTATTACTGTGTATCATAAATTGAAACAATTATCAACTTCCTAATCAACAATGCATTGAGTAGGAACAGAACTTATTGAAAAAAGTTTTGTTCTTGTAGTTTTTTTATTACTTAACACCTTGACTTGTGTTGTATTAAAGTGACTTTGTACTTTTATTGATATAAATCAGATTTTATATAGCCATGAATCATAAGGTTTTTTTAGGAAATTTCAGAAATTTGTTATTTAAATGAGTTGTAATATTTAACAATTTAAAATGAAAATTTTCTCTTTGCTTTATATCTTTTAAAGTTTTTTTTTTTTATTTACAAGATATGTAGCTGCAAAAATAGAAATATACTTATTATATTTGTGTTCTAGATCAAAGGTTGGCAACTTTTTAGCTGTAATGTACTATACCAATCTACCAATGTGATTCAGTTAGCCACACAGAAGGAAATGTTTGAAACAATTGAATTCTTGCTGTAATACATATGTTGATTTCACATCATTTAAAAATATTTATCAACATAAAAAATAAACAATATCAAATCTAACTATTCCTTCATCATAAATAAAAAAATGTACTTATGCAACTTTTAAATATATTTAGTAAAATAAGAAATAATAAATAAGTTTAACAACATAAAAATATATAACTAATTTCTTCATCATAGAAAAAAATAATTGTACTTACATTATGCACATTTTTAACATTTATTAAAGTATAAGTTTTCCTTCTACATAGTTAAAAAAAAACTAAATAAATTTAATACGAACCTTGTCCCTACTCTGCTCTACTTCATTTGCAATAGCAGGGATACAATTTGTGACTTTCGATTTGACGCTACTTTGAATGTTCAGTTTTTAAGCAGATTCTTTGAAAACTCAAAATAGTTTTCATATAAGAAAAGATTGTTCACATAGATATGTAAGAAGCGGAAAACAGAATACTTGCAATTTTCTTGGAAACAATTAAATCTCTTCAGCAAAAGTCCAGCATCCAAATATTTCTGATAGCTTTTGATTCATATTATTAGAGTTATCTTCCAGATTCTTTCATAATTCCATAAATTGTGCTTTCCATAATTTTAAATATGTTATATTAATAAGCTCTATTTCAATATTATCAACATCAATCCACTCAAAAATTGCAATTGACGTAGAGTGCCACTGAGAATTGTACCACATGCCAGATTTGGCATGCATGCCATAAGTTGCCAACCTCTGTTCTAGGTACTTTTCAGTTACTTATCTCTTACATAATATTTTAATTATTAATATAATTATCACTAGTTAATTAAAAAATACACTTGTGAATAATTCAAAAAGTAGTGTTCATCTAACATAACTTGTTCAATCATCAATAAGTATTGCAACATAACATGTTCAAAAGATCAATTTTAATTCTGTACATTGATAATAGTTTTTTATGTTATATATAAAATTATTTTGAATTAAACCTGTTAATTATATAATATGGAGTTAGGTTTTTAAGAACAGATTGAAATCACAAAATGAGTATTCCTAAACATCTTACAAATGTTATAAATAATGCTCAAGAAGGCATTTGTAGTTTTTCTTTCGAAATATTTCTGTTCATTTGCAGTTGGCTTATTCCATTCTTTGAAATTAGTGTTTCCCATTCAGCACATATATATACATTTACTGATGTTATTAGAAATTTAAAAAGTGTATCTATTTTTCCCTTTGTTTTTTTTTACAATATTTCTAGTACTGAAACTACTCTAAAGTACTAATTTTTCAATGTAATAATAGCATTGTAATTCTTTGAGTTAGGAAGAAACTCTTGCCAAAAATTATTTTATCAAGCAAGAAAGTTATTGGAATGGCTAGATGAAAACGTTTATCTTTATCCCAGATTAAATGTTCACATTAAGAAAAAAATATCCTAACCGTCTATTAGTAGTATGACATTGAGCATAATTATATTTTAATAACACTGAGGAACAGTAATTTCATTGTCTTAGATCTGTGGTGTTTTTAATTGACTTTTCAGCCTCAGAATCCAAAAATACCTGCAGTTTTTGTCTATCAAGGCAACTTTTTAAGCTACATACCTTCTCTTTGTCACAAAAGTCATACAAAATGTGCATGTAAAGGGTATACCAAATATACTGTTCACAAAGAATTGTACAACATATGTTTTAAGGTAAAAATGTTCGTTCATAGCTTTTCTGGAGTGTTTAATCTGTGGTTTTCCTCACTTGATTTTCCAACAATAGTCAGCCATCATATGTACATTCCATTTACCTTGAAACCGTGCCTCCATGACTTTCAAATATTTTTGGAATTACTTACAATGCTCATCATTTACTGCACAAAGAATTTTCAGGAGGTCTCAGAATGGTCATGTAAAAATGTGCAATTTGATGCTCAAGTATTGCAGCCAATCATTTTGAAGTTCCCCAAGTTGATGGACAATTTCAATGTAATTTTGTGCTTGTGTATATTCGAAAAAGTTTTTGAATAACAACTAAGTATTTATTTGAATTTTTTTCATTATTCCCATGAACTGTTCATCTTTATTGAATATGTGGACATCAAACACACTGGCTCTTTTCAAGTTACAGGCTAGGAAATGTGGAAATAAGATAATAGAAGCTATCTCCTTCAATTAATAAAGTGTTATCAAGTCACTTTATGAGAATCTGTTATATATGCAGAGATAAAAATATAATGCTCCTTCTGTTGACAAGTGTCTGATCACAAAGTCAGATCTTGGTGACCAATTTGACTGCACACAATGTTTTTCATGTGCTCTACTGCCCCACATGTACAAATTGCAGGGATATCAACTTTGCTGGCCAAGGAAATCAACATAGATGTGATCCATTGATGTATGTTATACTAGAAAAAATCATTGACTATCTCTTACATCCTCATATTCTCCACATAAACAAGCTGAACGGCCTACTGGAACTATTCCAAATTTCCATTGTGGAGGAGGACATATTTCAAATTCTGATCTGAGTTATTGATGAACAATCAGTTGTGTTATAGCTTGAAATTCCTGATTCTACCATAGAACCATGTTCTCTTGATTGAAAGTAGCATAGCTTAGCTCCTTTTTTAAGTAAATTTTTCTTGCACAGTCTTGATGCTAATAGTTCGGAAGTATTTTTACAGTGCCAAATCAATCAATTTGTGCTTCTGAAATCCCCTTCGAATGGAATCAACTTCAATTTCCTAAGAAGGTAACTTTTAAAAAACTCGCACTGTGATTTCAACTGAATGAGGCACTTGGAGTATAGTTGATGGTAAACAAGGGTACTTTATTTAACTTGTTGTATCTTTGATGTTTTCACTATAAAAATGTAACAATGGTCTCTTGCCAAGTCATAGATATGCCAAAATGGAAATTTATCACGTTACCTTCACCCACATCCATAAACTTTCAACAAACTACTTGCACACTTTGTTTGGAGCCCATAATTTATCTTGATCGCCAATTTTTTACATTAAAAAAGGCAAAATAGACTTCTTTGGCAAATGTGTGATGTTTGTCCTGTGACTGGAAATGGTAAAACTGTCACACATATAACAAAAAGAATAGAGGCTGCTTAAGCATGTAGCAGACGCAAAAAGATTTTACTACATATAAATAAAAACTGCTTATCTTGTTTGCAAGCAAGAACTCAGATTCCATATCATAATGTGCTTCACTGTATCAGAGTGTCACAATATCTATCTTCAGTATTTCCAAGCAATATTGAGCCTGTTGCTGATCTCCTAAGGCATCCTTCACCTCTCATCATTCGGCAAAGTTTTATGTTATCTTAGGGAAATAATAGCTCTAGAAGAAGAAAGTTGTAGTGGTAGAAGAAACTTGATGTGTTGTAGAAGAAAATTAATTAGATATGAAATCTATACGCCTATTTCTGTAAAACAGCTCAAAAATTGAACTGAACAGAAATTGTGTTAAAAGTTGCTCCCTAGTGATAATTATTACATTTAAATACAATACTTATTTATAAAATAGCAAATTAAAAATCTGTATTTTAAAATGTGTTTATATTTATGGAAGATATTTTTATTCCTGATATGTACTGGTTAATAATTGGACTTTAGAATAATTTTTTGTATGATGCTGTTATATGTGTAAACTAATAAGCATTCACAAAAGGATCTGGCTAAATCACATACTTTTTTTCCTAACATCTAAACTACTTCAAAAGATCATTTTAACTGTAAAAATACTTCTGTATACAAAGCTTAGTTTTAACATTCTCTTGTGTATATTTAAATCTGTGGTTCTTGAACTGTGATAATCTTACTGTGTGCATGAAAATATTTTCTAAGAATTATTTTAAAAAAATATTTATATCTTACGACCGTTTTTGAGCTCTACAATCACATCTATTCCTGAAATTTTATCATTTATTTGAACAAAATTTGAGTTATAAAATACTTCAAGTTGACATTAATGTACATTACATATAGCTTACTTTATCAAGTTTTAAAATCTAAATCCACATCAAATTTTTAAAATAAATTTTTTGATGCTGATCTAATGAGAGAACAAGTAATCGTGCTCATTTTTTTATGCCCATGTTTACTTGGTTTTTCTCGTTTAAAAAAAAACTATGCGAAATGACAAAATTATCATGTTTAATGGATTTGGGGAGGTTTTTAATTACAAAAAAAAGTAAATATTGCTTTTAAAAATAAATAAATATGTTGTCACAAATGACTGTTTATTTGAATCAGTGCTATGTATATTATGTAGGAACCTTTTTTAAAAAAAATATTAAAAATTTAATATTTCAATTTTGTTTAAAAAATTGTTGTAATTTTTAAAGGCATACTGTCTAATACATAAATATTGCATTAATGAATCTGAACGTAGGAAATATATATAATCGGGGATATTTACTGGTTTAGTCTTGAATACAAAATGTTATTCCCCTACATGTGAAAAAAAATCATCAAAAAAGGCACCCTTAATAACTACTATAATTCTTATCAGAGCTAGACAAAATTGACACTCATAGAAAACTAAATTAAGGCATTCATTACTTGATTAATAAGTTGAATTAAGAATGAATAAATTTTAAAGATATTTTATCAGTAATTTTATATAGCTTAGAGATTTATTTAACATGGAGAAAATTTTTTTTTTTAAAATTCCTTTAACTTTATTGTTTTCTGACTGTGTAGACTTAAGGAGAGGTTGAGATTTCTTTTAATTTCATGAGAAATAAAAACAATATTTTTTTGTAATACAGAATTTTTTTTTTAGAAATTAACTATTTTACGTTTGTTACTAATTTTACACTCACATAACCTGTTATGTTCAGTTAATTGATCCATTAGCAGTATATTGTAGTTATCTTCGAGCTTTTTGTTTACTGTGATAAAAAAAAAATTCTGGAAGTTGTTAGGTGTCTTTAAGGAAAAAATGTACAATCATTTAAAAGTTATTGTTACATTTTAATTTTTATTTATTTACCCTTTGAAATATTTCTTAAAGAGCTTATATGTTTGTGTTTAATCACATCATGAGCTTGTTGAAAGATCTTGAGAGTAAACATTGTTTACTTTATTATATTACATTTAAGTTGTATTGATATAAGATGGGAGTATAGTTTGTTGAAAAGAAAAGGTTCTTGTATTAAACAAAAATAAGTTACAAATTTTTGGAAAAAATTTTATTTAAAAGAACAAATTATTTGGAAAATTGGCTATTTTTTATGTACTGAAATGAAAATGTTTTTATTGAAATTATGGATTAATTGCAAGCTTCATTATATTTATCTTGTGTTACAGAATAACTGTTTTATAAAATTTGAACATATTTCTTTTTTAATTCAGTAAGTTACTATTTGTGTTTATTACTCGTTAATTTGGATTTAAAAAAAAAACATTATCTTCCTTTTACTCTCAAAGATCATACCTATTGCTATTGACAGAATATTGTGGTACTTGTTATAATATGATCATTCTTTCTCCTTATTTTTCATTGTATACGGTGCTCAAATTACCTCAGATTTTGTGAAAGTCATGAAAATTTTTCTCTTTTTATGGTTAAATTAATTTTTTGAATGTTATTTAAAAGTAAAACTTTTAAATATACAATTGAATTTTATTTTTTTTTATGAGAGTTGTTATACATTTACGGAATGGCAGTAAAATTGTTTGTAAATAATGATGTATGAAAGATCTTATTTTTAAACTGGGTATTTGTGAATATACTGATGTAATCAGAGCAAAAGTATACTAAAAAATGTTGTAAGCATTCGAAATTGTGGACATATATATATATAATTTACAATTAAGGAACAATTTAAACTTTCTTGGAACAAATTTTTTTTACTTAAGTACAACTGTCATTTTCATTGGATGTAAAATGATATTTTAGAAAGAGTCTGGAATGATTAATTTGTATACATTTAATATTTAAAAGGACTAATATCAACTATTATTATTATTTGTGGAAAGTAACATTACAGATAATATTAGGACCTTCCCCCTGCAAATTCTGGTTTTGAGCCCCAAGTCATATTTGATATTAGTCAAGCTTTGGGCCCCTACAATCCTGTTCCCCACGATGCAGGGACTTAGGTTATGCCACTGTTTGTGGGTGTGTTCATTACAACTGACTATGTATGTTTTTGTCACCATTATATATAGGCCTTAATCCTTGATTTACGTAACAGGTTGGAATTCTTGTTACAAGCAAAAATTGCTGTAACTTGATTTATGGGAGCAGCAACCTGTGGATGGTGAATGATTTGTTAAGTCTATATGGAGTGAGGCCTGATGCATGATATAGCATAGCCTGGATTTTGAGACTTTGTATGGTGTTTGCAAGTTAAATGTGTGAGTGTGTGATTATGGTTCAAAATACTGAAGTATTTCATTTGGTGAGTAGCTGTAGTGCAACATAAAGTCAATGGCATCAAATCGCTTTCTGTGATAATCAGAATTACAGTTTTGTGTATTGTAGGCATTTGTGAAGGCAAGATCAAGGGACATTTTCCTGATCACTTTGGTTTGAAATTATAGAGATTGTTGTATCGTAAATTAAATTAAGTATCGTGAATGGAAAAGTCGAGTATGTGAAGTTCTAGTTAAAGTATTGTTTCCATCACTTGGTCATGATTCATATAAAATCTATGCTGAAAGCCATTTTATTGTTCTAAAGCAACTTAATTTCAAACCATAAAATAAATTATAACTATCTCCCATCTTTAAGTTTATTCAGGATACTTTCCCATCATTTATCAATCAAATTTAATAAGAGAATTCAATATTATATGAAAGAAATTGATGTATCTGGTGCTTCAGCTTTTTAAGGGGGACTAATAAGTCTCAGGTTTGTAGAATTGCCAATATTGCTTCTATAGTATTTATAATTAAAGAGAAATGTTATATCGCACATCAGGGTCTTACTTTAGAATTGTTCCTTTATAGTCATCAATATTTTAACGTGAACCTGTGTGGTGTACTGTTAATGAAGTATATTACAGGTCTTTTTTTCGGTAAAATTAAATGAGGAAATTTTCAGTGGGATATAGAGTTTTGTGTTGCATTTTAAAATAGGGTACTTTTGACAATTTTCCTTCAGATAATTATGAATTTATGTATTAAACTATACTAGTAATATAAATGATGCTCTAGCTGCTTTACATTTGTTAGAAATCATTCATTTTTTAAAAAATGTTGGCTTAAATGAGGCTTTTGGAATTGTGATACCTTAAATAACATTTTGAAGTAATTATAATTCCCAAAATTTTAGCCTCAAACTGACACAGGGAATTTTACATTCCAATGTGAATGATTTTTTTTAAATACTGGAGGTGCATTTTTTAAACCAATTTTCCTGCAGCTGAATACAGAAAAATAATATATATACCATAAAATCTGGTGCATAATGTCCATCTATAGTTTAGAGCTGCAACTTTTCATTTTTAGGTATATTCATTGTATAACGCACACCCCTTTTTTATGCAGAAACCTAAAATGTATATGTGTATGCCCTTATGTTTTGCAGTCATTTATTCAAGGCATTATTCCAAGCTTTAGAAAAAAAATAGTGAACTTCTAGAACTGCAACCCTTTTTAAGTTTGTTAGGAATATTTGTTTTATTAAACAGTATTGTGATATATATAGAAGTTTATTTTTTTTCTATGTTCATTCTTATTTTTTATTTTTCAAGCCATCATTTTAAAAGCCATTTTAATACTCAGCGTATAACCCGCACCTGTAAATTTCGATCTTATTTTTTGTGTTGAAAGTGTGTGTTATACACCAGATTTTGCGGTAATTTTAAGGTATGTGTATGTGTAAAGTAGCTTAACTAGAATCTTTCAAATAATGAATGTGATGAAAATTTATATATGAATAATATATATTCTTTGTATTTTGTAACTATATATATATATATATGTTTGTGTGTGTGTTTAGAGAAGTCTTGTTTGGTCTATTATATAATTATATCTTTTATATTTAATGATCCTTGTATATTTAGTTCAGTTTTTCAATGTGTAGATTCTTCAATTATTTTTCTATGTTTAAACCTGTTTTATGTTTCAAATCTTTGGAGAATCATAAAGATTTATTGTGGTTTTTTTTCTAACCTAAGATGTAATGTATTGAAAATTGATACATTTCCATTGTTAGTAAATGTTTTTTACTTGGGTCATAAAATCAGTTATTTGAATGAAGATTTAAAAAAAAACTTAATTATATGTATTGCTTTGTATAATAAATCTAATTCAATTTTTAAATCATTTTTACAATTTGCTTGCATTGTTTGAATCTCGTGTACTTCTTGCTCTTATGAATCGATGTTTTATGTCAAGGTGTATCAGTGTTCAAATGTGCTTTTATAAGTGTAATCGCTTGTTATTAATATTATTAGTGATCAAATTGTGGCTTGGTGTGAAAAATTTTCTTTCTCTGTGCAATATATGTTCTGTGCTAAAAATTCTTGTCATGTGTGTATTTGTTGTTTATGAGAGTTTTAAAAAATAAAGCTCTTTTTTTCTGTATGAGTATCTAGTGCGAGTGCATATTTTTTCTTTGCATGGTAGTATAAGCGTGCACTAATTTATAACTATTTTGGTTATTTAACATTTTTTCACCAAAAATAATCCCTTGCACCTTTTTCTACTATATGATTTATTTTATTAAGTAAATGAAATTGTAGTTTATACAAAATTACATAAATTTTGGTCAAACACATTTTTGGTTTTTGATTTCATTGAATCGTTCAATCTTTTGGCTTAACAAAACAATTTTTTTTATGCTACTTAGAAGGCAAGTTACAATAAATTTTATAAAGAGTAAAAAAACCGGAAGTGAGTATTTAAACCACCGTAAGTGATCCAAAATTTGTCAAAAATTGCTTTTAAATAGCAGTTACAATATTCTTTTAATGAAATAATACGTAATAAAAGAATAATAACCCATAATTTTTTGCTCTTTAAACTATGTTGTAATAGAAAATATCTTCTGATAGTTTGACAACAAAATTGAGTTAACAAAATTTTAAATCACTTTCTGATTTTGCAAACATTTTCATTTTTTCCCTCAACTTTTAATTTTCATTTTTTGCGTGTTGGATCACTGCTTCAAAAGTTCAAACCTAAGCAAAAAGGTATAGAAAATGGAAATTAACTGATAGTTTTATTGGTTAACTTCAAATTTTTTATCACCATATTATTATCAAAAGCAATTGTTGATGATACTATCTAAAATCAACTATCTCTGCTTAGTAACAAATAACTTTATTTTACAACAACTATAACTGCTTCAAACCTTATACATAACTAAACTACCTCATAACAACCTCACAAACTCCTGTTTTAGACTCTACCTCATATGCTCCTCTTCTCTCCTGTCATACACATAACTCCCTGCACTATCAGGGATACAATTGTACGTCACAGCTGTTGAAGCAGTTCTCTTACCTTAACAGCAATGTTAATAATACAGACAAGATATAAAATGCAAAAATATTAATGCTCTAAAAAAACCGTTGCATATTTTGCAATGTTCAGTTAGACCTGACTGTTGGTATGAAGTTCAACAAACTGTATTTAATGGAATCTTGTATATTAATACTGGTGAGGGATTTTTACTTCAAATTTACTAAAAATCATCAAACCTCATTAAATGAAAATGTGTGACAAATATTTTCTGAATCAATGCTTACATCAGAAGGCAAATGAAAATTTTAATGTCACTTTGAGGAAATTTTGGCCGAAAGATATTTTTGTTGAATTATAAACTCTGGGATTGTGAAATTATATGGCTTTTGTTGATGCTTTCAAAGGTTGTTTTTAATCTTGTTCATATTCAAATTGTGCTTATACTTTGAAAGAGATACGATGGAGAACTAATACATGAATCAAAACATCATATAGTAACCGCTCGTCAAATCAAAAGGCGTCACCAAGTTCTCGATACGCAGCCAGTAGGAGAAAACTGTTCCCACACATGTTTAAATGCGTAATAATGACAGCATTTGGTGACATCTTTTGATGTGATGGAAATTATGGTGGACAATATAATAGGTAAGTACCTGTCCAATAAGAAAGCAACACATCTCAGCTTTCTCCCATGCAGTAACTTTCCTAAATTGCATACAACCTTGCCGAAGGATTGGCTCAGCCAATCAAAATGCTGCTACAAATAAACAATAACTATATATTGCTGACTCTACATCTACTTCACCAGATATGGGATTGTGGGCCGCAAGCACACAGAATGCCCACAGATGAGATTGCATCCACTTGATTATCTAGTTCAGGGGTTTCCAAATGTGCACAATGACTTATTCGCATGGTCGCTGTGGAACTTTATAGAAGCCTATCTTTCACTTGTATTTAGTCATACTTTGACTCGAGTAGGGTGTCTTGGGAAATGTATTCAAAAAGAGTGCCATGAGTAAAAAAAATGTGGGAACCATATATCTAGTGTAAAAGTTATCTGTCAAGAAAAAAATAGATCACAAAAGAAAGGAAAATCAGCTAAAGTTGCAGTGCATCAAGAAGGTATTACCTACAAATCTATAGAATTTTAGCCTTCTGTACAAGTATTTTGTGTAAAATAGCAATTATTTAAACCAAAAATCCCTTTATTTTAAAATTGTTTTTATCTATAATATATTCACAAAGTCTGATAACTCAAAAAATACATTTCTACGAAAATTTTTAACCACATATTTGTATTTTCTAGAAAGAACGCATTATAATAAATCTTACTGTGTCTTATTGCTTGTTATATAAATAATTGCCTAGTAAATTTGTCAAATTTCGTAAAATGTTTCCTTGATAAGATCTAAAATCTCTATATTTTAATAAAGCTTTGAAATATTAGTATGTTTACTGGATAAATGCATGTAGTTCATAAACTTGTACTTAAGTATTATACCGTCGACCAATTTCACCATATCAAAAATGTCGTCAAATGCTGCCATCCTATTATTATTATAGTGTTGGTGCATTTTTGGGAGCTGTTTCCCACTTTAACTGTGCATCGTGGCATTTGGCGAAGTCTTTTGATTTGATGCAATATTTGCTGTCGGTATTATAAGTAAGTACATTTTTACTGATATAAGTTTATTGCTTTTATCTCAGCTGTTTTAAAATATTTTTTTTTAAAAATTGTGAAAAATCTCGTTTATATTACATAATTTATTTTAAATACTATTGGTTTAGTATTTATGTTTTAGTGTGCTGTTTTTTAAAAAAGTACTGTGAACATGTTTATAGTTGATATGTAATAAAAATTAATGTGGTGTAGGATCATTTTAATTGATCAATTTATTGTTTATATTATTTCTCCTTTTCTGAACAGTTTTTTGCAACTTTTTATTCAGTATAATTTGGTCCTATCTAATAGTTAATAATTTAAATAGTCTCTCTTAATAGCAAAATTGAATTATAAAACTCATAATTGTGGTATTCCAAAGCTTTTCATTGAAATTATATTTATCTCTAAACATATTTATCTCTGCCTTAGTTATACTCCTATATATGTAATTCAACATAAACACAATTTAACATCGTATTTATATAATGGAGGATTAAAAACATGTTTTTATAAGGATTAAGAGGAGGCTTTAAAAGAGTTATATTGTTATGTGAGCAGTTATAATTGCAATTATATATATATATATAATCTTGTTTCAAATCTTTTTCACACCTATGAGTATAAACTTAGTACAATTCTGAATAGTCGATACTAAAAAGTTTCATATGAACTAAATTTTAATATAACTGTCTTAAAAGATGTTTCCATTTTATTGATCTTGAACTTCTGTTGTAAAAAAGAGTATTCCTTGTTTCAAGATATGCATCTTAAATTTAACGAAGCTGTTAGGCATTTTCTTTTAAGTTTAGAAACCTTAATTCTGTCAACTTGTATTTATGTTCTGCTAGAAAATTATTTTTTATATATACTTTTAAAATATTCTAATTTGTCTTTCTTCCTTGCATTTAGAATACAAGACAACAAACAGAATAAAGTACTTCGAGACTAGATTTTGATATGTCTGAGTAAGTATGTCTGTAGTAAGGATTGTCACCCGCATCATACCTACCAATGCGCAAGACAAGAATAGCGTTTCCCATTTGCTGGTTGCCAAAGATATAGACACACCCCTTCGAACTGAATGGAGTTGTTCCGGAGATCAAAACACAGGCAACTACGTCGTGTACGAAACCACATTTTGTAAAGAAAATATCCTACCTCCTAATGTAGACGTAGATAGTACGATCGCCTCCACATGCAACTCTATATCGGGTTTGGTTAATCTTAAGAAAAGTCGCTTGCGACTCACCACTGAAACCAGGAATTATGACAGTTTGGAAGAACTCCGAACTGAGCCTGTTATTAGAGTTTCTCCGGAAGTTCTAAGCGATGGAACGTGTGCTGGAATCCTGTTATCTGTTCCGCTGAGATTGTCAAGAAGCGATATCGAAGATTCACCAGATGTGTCGCATTTTAATGTGGCCTCAACAACTGTAGAAGAACACATCTCGAATGAACCTGTCAATCTGGATGAGCAAATTCATGACATCAGCACTTCAGCCGAAATCGATTCCATTGAATCCTTGGACGAGTTCTTCAAAGAAAACATGTGCGTATTGTGTGATTTCACTCCCAGCAGTATAATGGAAGCCCAGAACCATATGGAGAGTCATTTAAAGATGAAACATTTGCATTGCAACATCTGTGGCGAGACGTTTGCTACTACTCTACTTCTTCACTACCATAAAGCATCACACAAGAAGATACTATTCCCCTGTGACAAGTGCGGCAGTAAGTTCTACAATAAACGGAAGTTGATGTTGCACATGAAGACCCACGAAGAAAATGAAGGCTTCAAGTGCCCCTTCTGTGACTTGAAGTTCAAGACCAACAAGTGTCTTAAGAAGCATGCAGTTATCCACTCGGATGAACTTCCTTATCAATGCAATGAATGCTTACAGAGGTTTCTCACGGAGATCGATCTACGAAATCATGCATTCCGGCACAAGAAAAGGCAGTTCATTTGTGGGGATTGCGGTAAAGGTTACGACAACAAAAATCGTTTTGATCAACATTGCAGTGGGCATGTCAACAGAAAAAAGTCGTTCAAGTGTGATCAATGCAACAAGGCATTTACGTTCCGTTCGAATTTCTTGAAACATAAACGTACGCATATTGCGTGAATAGGAGTAAAATGTACGATTTCAAATTCGAATTCAATCGCGCCAGTGTAAGCGACTCTGACGGGATAATTATTAAAAATCTGTAGAAAATTCTCTCAAAATTCACTACTAATGAAATCAAACCGCTTCAGTGAATTCGGGAGATTAAGTATCTAGTCTATCATTTTAGTACAAATATACAAGAAATTTTATAAATAATCAACTTAAAAAACGAAAGAAAATCTTATAATTTTAAATGAAAATTTATCGAATTTTATGACAAGGTTTTTTTTTGTTTGTCATAATTTTAAAAAAATATTTTTCAGAATCGGTATTATAAGTATTATTATTTGTTACATTTGTAGAACAAGCTATTAAAATGATTATGTAAATTTTTGAAAATTAGTATCAAATAAGTAAAGCTGTTTTATAATGTGTGCGCTTTTAAAAGCAGAAATTGAATGAAGAATTCCTTTATGCGTTGGCGTAACTTTTATTGTTTTTTTTTTTCGTTATCTTTTAAAAGTTAGTTTTTATAGAGCTTATTTTAATGCTTTTAATGACAAACTTTCGATCATCTAGGAAATAATCGCTTTAAAAACAAATGAAGGCATGGTTTTAATTTTGAAGATGGTGTGTTTTTAGAGACAAGCGTTTTTTTTTTAAAATGCAGTTACTCTAAAGCTTTATTTTTCTTTTCTTTTCAATACTGCTACTAGTTGTAGGATACATTTGATATATTTCCATTTTTTGCTGTTGTTTTCATCTCAGTAATAAGATGAAAATTCATCATACTATTTTATTTCATTTCTTTTGTTACATTTTGTTGACGTTATCTTTTTCATTGACTTTTTTCAACGTAATACTTTTATGTTGGCATATACTATGTTGTAATTTCCATTTCGACTTTGCTTTTGGAAACTTATTAAGTCGGTCTTTCTCTAATAAGTTTAAAGAACAGTGCGTGTGTAATTGCGCTTGAACTCTATAAAATAATTCGGCTAGTTTTTTAGAATATCAAATGATTAGTGTACCTTTAAAACCTGTTTTTGTGCGGTAGATAGAGACCGCATAAAAAAAAATATTCGAAAATTTCATAAAATTTTTACTAATAAACAAATTCGTCAAAATACTACAGAAAATTTTTTTATGCGGTGGAAAAAGACCGTATGAAAAAGTCGCACTTAGAAAATATGCCAATTATTTACGAAATTCATCAGAAAGCATTTCCGTAACAAAATAAATAGTTAAATTACACATGGAAACATTTTTTAAACATTTAGTTTCTCATTGCATACATGGAAAAATTTTCAAAATGCACATACATAACTTATTGCTACTCATCGTAATTCAAAGCGCTCATCTTTTTGTGATGAATAAGTTCAAAATCGCTTTCGTCACTTGAAAATACAATTTCAATTGATTTATTTTTTGGCACTATAAAGTAAGAGAAGTTTTTGCGACGAAGGTTGGTTGGTCAGTTGCTTGTAAACGTCACGGTAACCAGATATGCGTGATCGAAGCTCTTTTTGTGAAATTTCGTACTCTTTTCGGAATTGGTATCTATTTTGAAAATGCTTTTCCGATTTGATGGAAAGCTGTATCCATGCATGTATTTTATCCGCTTTCTAAGAATCCGGTTCTTCTTGTCCGACTTCATAATCTATCAAATTATTAACGATGTTACTGTCATTGAAAGTTTCGTCTTCAATCAATCACGGGCTGTTAGCGCGTTGAGAGAAAGCAACTGAACGTGCATTGTCGGAAAACTGTTTATAACCAATGAACATAGCATCTTGAAGTGTATATATGTACATTGCAGTGGCGTAACATGTACCCCCACCTCGCAAGGGGGTGGGGCTCAGGACTCTAGGGGGCCCAAGGCCTAACTAACGCCAAATACATATCTACCCAATTTATAAAATATTAACAAAGGGGAAGAGTCATAACATTACAGTCATTCAAAATCCTAATGATGAGAAGTTAAAGCTCGAAAGAGCTAGGCACTCTGGTCACCCCCCCCCCCCCCAACGACTTTAAAATATTAAAGGCAAAACCTGACTTTGCAGAAAGGTCCTGACATTTTCCATCACCACTAGAACATGGATAGAAAACATTTCAGTGGCTCCAAAGCCGTTGAAATTCATATACCGCATAAAAAAAGATTGCACAAAACAAATTGCATAAAAAAAGGACCGCACAAAAACAGGTTCTACTCTACTTTCATTCATCTTTTAAAATTAGAAATAAATGACTATGCGGACATTTTTCTACGGTGATGTGCAGAGAAAGACTGGCAAGCAGTTTGAACTAACCATTCTTAAATAATTATAAAAGTAGTTTAAGTTCATTGTTTACTTCTAAAAAGTATATTATTTTACAAATGCCAAGTAGAGATGATTTTCTGTATTAAATGAACTTATAAATCCATATAATCGCATAAGTTCACCAGCATTACTTTGCTCAATAACTATACCCGTAAAAAAAAAAATTTTTTTTTACTTTGAATGGGAACAATAGGCTAAATTCCTGACGGTCACATGATAAATGCAATCACGTGCTTTCCATTGAATTCAAAATTAACAAACTTGTACTGCTTGTAGTAAAATTTCAAATTTAATTTTTAAAAAAAGTTAAAACCCTTCAAAAAGTTTTGCAAAATTTTAAAAAAGAAATCCTTATATTATACATGTACTTTTAAATCAAGTGTATATTGCTAACCTATAATATGCATTTTTTAAAAAAAATTTCAGTAAAAAGCAAAAATTGGCAGATGCATGATCTGATTGTCCTGAAACACGTGTTTACAGTTATCATTCGTCTATGACGTGACATAAATATTGCCTATTGCGTTTGTCTGTTGCTTTAGGAAACTTATGCCACATTTAATTGATTAATAAGAAGTTTATTTGATAATTAAAACCATCCTCTTAACAAAATGGGAAAGTTATTAAATTTAAAATGAACCCGCTTAAGAAATTTCCTCTCTTCCTGCTCACTTTCCAAAAAAAAATTGCGGGGAAAGTAAGATTAGTGCAATGTACAAAATAACAAAGGAATAGAAAAAAATGCTTTAACTTCAGACAGGATTGACTGAAATAAAACTATTGGCGTCTGGCGTTTTACTTTACTGCAATTTGAGAGTGGAAAATATTGCACTCATTTTACCTGTTTGGCTACCTTTTTACTCGCGCGGCAACATGTTTGAAAATTGCAAGGCCCTTTTCCCCCAATTTAACTTATGTACGGGTTTCGAATATTGGGTAAATTTTTTAAGAAAAAAGTACTTTCGGTTTATATTTGGAAATATACAGTATCATCATTAAATAAAAGGCTATAACAGTTTATCAGATGATCAAAAATAGAGTATTACCTTTATAAGTTTTCATTTGAGTGTAAATATATAGTTTGATATTTATCTCTTTTTGTGTATGAATTTTTGATATTGTAGAAGTCAAGTAGTGTGATATGACGATTCTTGCCGTCCTTCTAGATCCAGTTTTTGCCACCTTTCAATTAAGAAGTATATGAATTTCGAGAAACTTATCGTGCCTATTAATATTATCTGTTAAGTTTATTGAAAGCTTTTGGCTATTTGTGCTCGCGCGCGACTCGGATTTTTCACTACATTTATCCATTTTGATATGGAAGTATACAAACAACGAAATTTTAATTGTTGGTGTTACATTGCTGCATGCTCATTAGGACTGGTTCATGTAATTGAAGTTGAACTTGAATCAGATTATTTTATTTGTACTTTTAGACCCGTAAAAAATAATATATATCAAACTTGGTTTGTTTTTTGGTGTTATGTAAGGTCACAAGAAGGAGAATTTTGTGGAACTTCTTGTTGCTTGGATTCTTCCTTATTGCTTCTCCGTTTATGCTTATTATATGCGGTTAGTTTGTGCCAGAGTACTTATTTAATATGTTTACTGCATATATTACATGTCGGGAAGATTGCTGTTTTTTTTTTACATAGTTTACAAACGAAGCATATTGTATAATTTTCCTCATTTTTTTCTTTCGTGTTATTAAATTGTTAAATGCTCGGTATTAAAACTAAATAAAATTTCTGTGTTTAAATCTTATAACGCCCCACACACATATATATACTGTTTTCATATGTAATTACCATTAAGTCTTATTTTCGTATTTTTACTTGTGTGTACCACTTTTCCTGTTGTATTTAAGGTTAATCTCAAACCTCGTATATAATTTTATGTTGTATTTTTAAAACCAGTGAAGAATCTCACGTTCGTCAAATGTGTGTGTGGGGGGGGGCAAAAATAATTTATTTATATTCCCCTCAAGAAATGTGTTGTATCGATGTACTATGCATAGCTTGGGGGGGGGGAGGATTTTAAAGTTATTTAGAAGCCTTTATCGGAAAGTGTATGTAGGAAAACCAATCATGTTTCATCAGCTAATGTCTTTTGATATTGTGGTATTAATGACGTTTTGCTTTTCATGTACACTTTGGCCATTTGGTGATAAAATTTAAATTATGATTGTCATTTCTTTGAATTGATTTGTAAATATATTTTATGCACATTATTTCTATAATACTCTGATATTAAGTTTATTTGTTATGCTTTTTTTAATATCTCCATAAAAACCTTCCAGGTCGCAAAAAGGGAAGGTTGGTACCACGGAACTAATGTAACCCCGCATATTCGGTCCTAAGTCAGAAATTTGACTAGCTAGGCTCCATTTTTATTTATTTTTTCATTTGATTTGCCTACTTCAACCACGTCATAACTTTGTAACTAATTCGTATGTATAATACACAAACAATGCTATATATATGTTGTAATTAAGTTTAAAACACTTAAAGAGAACATATTGACCATAAATAGGTAGCATGCAATAATATTGCTTGAAATATATCGTAAAAGTAAAGCAATATTTCTTTATAATGTATTTTTCTTGCTTAGTAGATGTGGCTTATGAAGTATTTATTCATGCTTTAAGAAATAACCTTTCTTCGAAGTTCTACTTCTGAATAAACAAGTAGAATAAGTTTAAAAACTTTTTTTTTATGTACAGTAATCTTTTTTTTTACTACGAAATAATAAAATAATCACTTATAACATTATCTTCAGCATCAGTGGCATAACGTCCACCCCCGCTTCGCGAGGAGGAGGGGGGGGGGCAAAGTTTGTAGTTTTACAAACCTTTGTAAGCTCCGCCTTGGGGCTCAAAACCTGACTTGTCAGGAAGCCCCTAATATTCTCCATTACACCATTGATCAGCATAAGATTTTGTGATAACACATTTCCATTAATTACTTGTTTGAAGATGACCGCTGTAACCGAGTGGTTTTAGTCTCAAGGTCATGGCCACCGATACTTCAGTCGGTAGATACTGTTTGTAGTCCTGATTCCGGTGAAGACCCGTCGAAAAGAGAGACATGTTAACTTTGAGTGTAAAATTCTCACGTTGGTGAATGCAGGTATTGGAAGTGCAAGCTTAGATGTTGACCTTGACATCTGACCAGAATTAGGAGACGTAGTAGACCTCTGTGTCAGAGAGGAATAGGAGGGGGGGGGCTACCAGAAGCGTTCACTACTACAACGATTGCTTGACACACATGAAATCGAGTTTGGACGATTGTTTGATTGCTCATTAACTTCGCTCTAAAAGCAATTCGAGGACTAATGAAGATGAACACCTCGTAATTTTTGAGTGACAAGGACAACATCTAAACAGTTACTCTCCTATCCTGCGCCCACGTAATGATTTTGAGCTCCGACAAGATTTGTTCCAAGCATATGGGCCCATCTAATTTGCACATGGATTGGTAGCCTAGTAAATACCATGACTTTATGTGAATTAGGCTGGCTGAAGTCTAGCATTTCCGTGGAGATGAGAAATTGGACACATGAGTACAACGATCTCTGTTTTGCTTTTAGTGCTTTCGGAACATCTAATCTGTGGCGTAATAAACGTTTCTGTGTTTCTGACTGCCATTTAAAGAAATCCAAATCGGGTATTTTGCTAATGAGCTTATAGACATGAAATTCACCCTTAGGTGAGTTCTAAGTACGGTATATTTTTGACTACAATGAGTGCTTTGAAGCCAATATCCTATGGGGTGATTGCAATGCCTTATAGCCCACGGTATAAGATTTTTTTTATATATCGGAATAAAGCTTTCCGACACTTGCGCCTTAAAATTGGGTTACTTTTCCCTTGTAGGGTCTAGAAAGGTCTTAAATGATTTTTCGAACTGTCCTGAGACTTGGTAAGGATTTTTTTTTCTTTTACCTCTTTTGGATTTTGAGTCAGGCATATGCACCTCCATGGCTGCCAAATTGATGAAGTCCCATTCTTAATGTTAAAGGGAAGAAAAAACAATTGGTAGATCTTGTTTTTTAACTGCTTTTGAAAATTTTCTTACATGTGATATGTTTGTTTTACTTCTTGATTTTTATTCGAACGCTATTGTATTTAAAGAAGTTAACACATGTTATGTTTTTAATTACACAGCTGCAGCTGGTTAAAAATTTAACAAAATATGTGATTTTTAAACTTATGATATCCACAGCAATCACTGCGTGGTATTTAAAAGAATTTATTTGTATTTTCTCTTTTAAATTCACACAATTTTTGTGGGATCGAATTTGGATAGTAAAAAAAAAAGCATTTGAAGCGCGCTTTTCTTTCTAAGTGTCTGTTGAGTAATACACTAATAAAGCATGGGATGTATAACTCGAAAGAAATAAATCTTAATTTTATTTTAAATTCAACTGATGTGTAAGCACCAACATAATTTGAAATGCTATTTATCTGCATATGTTCGTAGAGAAACGTAATAATTACAAAATATTTTGAAATTAAGAATTCCATACAGAATTCATGTTTCCGTATTTGAGAATAGCTTACTAATTCTGATATCCAATTCGAAAGACATAAAGCTGAAATTTATGTTGACTCTGTTTTGATTGGAATACATGTATATTCGGAAGCAATTATCAAATGGGAGTATTCTTTGATCACTGTATTAATATGTGTACTGCAAAGTATTCTAAACTTAAGAATGACTGCATATAATGTATGTGTTTGATTTTTGTCATTTTATATAACTCCTACAAATATTATGAAATCCGAAACTAAGAATAAGAATCGATTATTGTAGATGAATTTAATGAACAAAATTAATGTAAATGTAATGCATGGATGTAGTTGTTCACGTGAGAAATTTTAAAATATCGCGTAACTAAATTACTGGATGAATTGAAAGTTAATTTGTTTTACTTTTATAATTCAGTTTGTTATATTTCTCTCTTCAAAAGAAGTGAGAAGAAAATGGTTGAAGGGGAAAAAAAGAGGTCTAAAGAATCTTGTGTGATCTTACTGTTGCTAAGATCTGAGGAAAAAAATTACAGAAATTTAAAATCTGCATTTCGAAAGGTATAAACCTGAACACTGATTTAAATGTGCTTTAACTTTTTAGATAGATTAGGGAATAAGAAAGCAGACATTAAATTTCCTATAACTATTCTTATAAAGCTTTACTCTTAGAAATAGTTGATACAGAATATGTAACGGCTGGCGAAAGGTATAAACCTGAATATTTCTACGAATTCCATGTATTTGGAAGTAATTTTGATCTCTTGCTGTTGAAAAAAAAATGTTATATATGATAGGCATGCCCAAGAATCGCCTAAAACTTAGCGTTACAAGTAATGGATAGAGAACAGATAATGTATTTTGAAAGGTATAAACTTGAATATTTCTATGAATTCCTTATATTAGGAAGTAATTTTGATCTTTTGATATAGAAAAATAAAAGCGTATGTGATAGACATACCTTAGAGTCGTATAAAGTTGTATTGTTAAAAATAGTGGAATTGAGAAAGGGTAATGCATCTTGAAAGGTATAAACCTGAATTTATCCGCGAATGTGTATTATTTTGATCTCTTGGTATTGAAAATAAAAAAGCTTTGTATGGGACAGGCATACCTAAGAATCATATAAAGTTGTACTATTAGAAATAGTTGAGAGTTGTTAATGCTTCTTGAAAGGTATAAACCTGATTAATTCTGTGCTTTTGGAAAAAAGGTTTCTTATTCTGATCTCTTCCTATAGAAATTGATGCGTTATATGTGATAGGCATGTCTCTTCGAATCGTATTTGTACTGTTAGAAGTAGTTTATAGAAAATAGGCAGAGTGCCGGTTTATCCATTGGGCGCTTGGGGCGGGTACCGGAGCCCGGAGGGACTTAAGGGGCCCACACAGCTGGACTTACCAGATTTTCTGGTTATAAATTTCGATCCGCCAGTGCCAAGGGGATCCTTAGATCTGTGCCCAGGGCCCGAAATGAGCTTAAACCGGCACTGAAAATAGGTGATATATTCATCTCGAAAGGTATAAACCTGAATATTTCCATGAACCTTATGTGTATTTGGAAGTAATTTTTCTTATTTTGATTTCTTACTGTAGAAACAGAAGCATTATATGATAGGCATGTCTACAAATCGTATAAACTGTACTTTCAGTGGCGTGAACCCCAAACCCTCTCCTAATGTACGCCACTGCGTACTCTTAGAAGTAATTGATAGGAATAGATAATTAATGCATTTCGAAAGATATAAACTTGAACATTTGTATGAATTCCATGTATTTGGAAGTAATGTTTCTTATTTTGATCTCTTACTGTAGGGGAGGGGGAGGAAGCTATATGTAATAGATATGCCTAAGAATCGTATCTTCCATATTATAAATTGTTATTAAAACTTCCATTTGTCTTTCTATTAGGTTAAACTAAATAAACCATACCGTATTTTTATTGTAACTTTTGCATGTTGTGACTTCGCCTCGACAATTAATTAATGTGTAGCTGTTTTTATTGTATTTCACAAAAAAAAAAAATCAAGATTTTTTTTAAATGTGAAATATACTATACTATAATGTTTAGTCAATGGGCAGTATTGTATCATCATCTTAATAGAATGCTCAGTGTTACTCTTGTCTTAGAAATAAAATTGTGACTTTGTGTTTTACGTAAGATTTCAGAATGTAAACATAATATGAAATAAAATCTGTGATTTGTTCGATTTTTTTATTTTTCTATGACAATTTTACATAAGTCGCACATTACAGAATTCAGTACTTTTATATTCTCGCAAACAGGTTTGGTGGAAATCGCCAAATCTAAAAAAGGCGCCAAATTCCAATAATCTGAAGTTTTTACTGATTGAGACAACAAAACACAACTCCCAGTTTTGTTTCAGTTAATGGCATCGATAATTCCATCATTTTAGATATGTATATATATATTTTTTATTTCATTCTACGTTTTTATCTAATTTCTAAAAATAAAGTCGTGGAATTTGCTTACAACCAAAAAAGAAATAAATTTACTCAAAAGGTATAATGTTTTGCACCAGCCTTTGTTCAGAATTACTTGTCGTGAAGTTATATAATGAAAACAGATGTTTTGAGATAATCTGATAAATTTTGATGAAATGGAACCAGTTCAGAATTATGAGAATTTTATATCCCTCTTATTTCTAAGGGTTAAAAATGGAAACGAAAATTTGAGAAATATTCTAATTCGTTAAAAACAATTACCGTATTTACTCGAATCTAAGCCGCCCTATTTTTCCAGTGTTAATGCTATTGAAAATCGGGCGAAGCTTAGAATCTAAGACAAAAAATTTGTTGGAAGGGGAAATTTGAGTTTCCACCCTTTTCAAAAGGAAAAATGGAACAGTCCATTTTTTCCTTTTGTATCGATGACTTATTCCATTTCGTTGTTTATCTCCAGTATTCAGTCTATCCTAAGCATCGTTGTCTGCTCTTATTTAGGAAATTTTTTTGTATACACTTTCTTTTAATCACCTAAACAACAAAGAAGATATATGTAATAGCATCAAGACGAGTTCACTATGACGCAAGTGTGAAAAGGGAGGTAATTTTATATGCTGGGGGAAAAATACTAGGATAGTGTAATTATAGGTTCATGTATGTATTTGAAAGTTTTTAATACTGGTAAAATAAATTACCTTTTTGATTTATTTATTTTTTTTTAATAATTTTTTTTTTTTTTGAAAAAAATTTTTAAGTATCGGATGTTGAGGAGCCTTTTACACATTTTTTCCACTCAAAAACATGTAGAAAACTGGAGAAGAAGTTTGGAATCCATGACAACATTTCCCCCCAAAAACATAATGAGAACTATAGGTGCAGCTTAGATTCGAGTAAATATGGTATATATATAATAATAATAACGAATTATATTTTTGTCCTCTTATACAGAATAAACGCATTAACTCATGTAATTCAATAATTAGTGAACACCCTTAGTACTAAAGTAAAGATTTTCGGTATTATCAGTCAAAAAACAGCAGATATAGCAGGGATTGAAAACTTTTCTTGTATGTTGCGGAAATGAGATCTTAAATATGGGGAACTTTTTGCAATTAGCATCATTATTTGACCTTACTAAAAAAGATCTTGATAATGCTATAATCAAGATTATTAAAGAATTAGAAATTATAGCACGTAATTAGGGACAGGATATGATGGAGCTGCTTGTATGAAGGACCAGATACAAGAAGCTCAGCAACGTACAAGTGAAATATGCGATTTTGCTGTTTTATATGCATTGTTCTTCACGTTGCCTGACTTTAACTATCTCTGGCGCTCGTGAAATATCAAATATTTGAAATTGTTTGGATTCAGTTGGGAGTATATATAACTTTTTCTGTACACTGATACTGCAAGTTATACTATAAAAAAAATTGACGATTAGGAACCTAAAACATATTTGCTACGCGACTAAAACAGTTATGCCTGACCAAGATTATCCAACGCCATGAATCGGTACTAGTGTTTTTAGAGCTACAGTGGACTTCAGGTATGGTTGATGCACTAGAAAGTATATCAATATACACTAGTAATAAAATAACTTCCATGCCAATGCCTTGGTACTTCGAATCAAGTACGCACTTACAAATACTACTTCATACTATTGGTAAATTGTGTCCTCTAATCATTCATCTGTAGTACGAGTAATAGATTAAAATGCTTTGGGCCATATTTGAAGAAGCCCGGAAAAAGATCACTTCATTAAGATCTTGGTTCTTGATTATATTTCTGACAGAGACTGGGGAGCGGATGCTCGGACCCTTCGAAATACGAGGGCATTTCGAAAGGTAAAGATACAATGGCTCGCATTCTTTAAAAAAAAACATTTATTTAGAAAACGTCAGTTACATCTTATTAACTGGATTATTTATTATTTTTCGACTTAATCACCCCCGTTATCCAAACATTTGTTAAGTCGGTGCACAAGCTTTTGTATCCCACAGTCATAGAAGGTTGCCGCCTGTTGTCGGAACCACATTTCAACTTCATCTTTGATCTCATCATCGTCGTGGAATGATTTTTCACCAAGATGTGACTTCAGGTAACGGAATAAATGGAAGTCGCTGGGCGCAAGGTCCGGGCTGTATGGCGGATGGTCCAATACTTCCCATTTGAATTGTTTGAGTAGGCTTTGGTTATTATCGCTGTGTGAGGCCGAGCGTTGTCATGAAGCAAGCGGACTCCATTTGTCAGCATTCCCCTGCATTTGTTTTGAATTGCCCTTCGAAGGCGTTTCAAAGTCTGGCAATATGCAGCAGCATTAATTGTCGTTCCATGAGGCATAAATTCCAACTGAAGAATGCCTTGTCTGTCCCCCAAAAAAACAGAAGCCCTGATTTTTCCCCGCTGAAATCGAAGTTTTGCATTTCTTGGCTTTTGGTGAATTTGAATGGCGCCATTGCATTGATTGCTGCTTGTATTCAGGTGTATGGCGATAAACACACGTCTCGTCACCTGTCACAATGTGATCAAGGAACTCATCACCTGCTTCTGCATAGCGTGTGAGGAAGTCGAGTGCAAAGCCCATCCTTTTCTTTTTGTGTTCTTCCGTTAACATTTTTGGAACCCAGCGTGCACACAATTTCCTGTACCCTAACTTGACAGTCACAACATCATAAAGAATTGTCATTGACACTTCCGGTATGATCTGATGCAATGGACTAAATTCATGTGACGTCACGATCACGTGAAAACTGTGTCACGTGATTACGCTGCCGTTTGTTTACTACCATCGCTAGGACTATTTTGCTATCGCAGTTTCACATTGTACTTTTAAAAATGTCTCATTTTGCTAAAATGGTTGTTCAATCAATAAATGAAAATATGATTGACGAAAAAAATCCCTTTTTTTCATATACCAGGGCAAAATATCAGTGTTTTGAAAGCATGTTGAAACGTGAGGATTATAAACCATCTCCTCCCTATTTATTATGTATGCAATTACTTTGAAGAATATTTTCAATACCGACGCCAGCTTAAACCAAGCTTTATTCTCACTATTGTTGTCTTCACAAAAGAAACCTGTTCTAAAAGGATTTTGGAGAGGTGTAGACTTTCACAAACATGTAAATACTTCAAAGCAAATTTTTTATTTTAAATAAAATTATATTTAGATCATACATAAGAAAGTAAAATATGTTAGTTAACTTAAGCAAATTTTTGTTTATTTTAAATGAAGTTATATTGAGAACATATAATGTTTAATTAACTTAAGTTTTACTTATTTTACGCATCTTCAGAGTAGTAACAGAGGTACTTAAGTATTTAATTATCTAAGATTCGAACACAAGAATCTGTTTATAGATAAATCATACTATTTTTTTTTATAAACTATATGTAATTCAATAAGAAGAAAAATATATTTAAGATTAAGATAATTAAATTTCTGATAATTATTGCACCTTTTCTGATGAAACATTCCCTTAATATTGTATAATAATTTTTAAAAAGTAGATCAACGTATATATTAAAGGCACTTTATACAAAGACAATTAAAAAAAAGTATTCAATTTGTCATAAAAAATTGTAATGCGAACTTTTAATATAGTTCATACTAGCATTAATAACATTAATTTGTGATCCAAGTGTCGCATCCCCATGCATTATATTTAGTATCCCAGATATAAAAGTGCAATTTCCAATAGAAAACTATTCAGTTCTGCAAAGCATTGTACTAACGAGTAAAATTACAAACACATGTTTATTTAATGCATGTTTTTTTTTTTCAGGAAAGTTACAATTTTTTGCAATTTTTTTTTCGATACTTAATATAACAAGATTTTTAAGCATTCTGTACACATGCATGACTGAAGGTAACTTTTTATTAATTTTAATGTGCTTAAAGAGCACTTGCAACTGCAACTTAGAGTGACTTAAACGTTTTTGCAAGTTTTGCACTTAAGAGTGACTGCAACTTAGAGAAAAGTATTAAAACAGTTAATACATGTAGAAATAACTCATTATAATCATTTAGTTAATTATTAGCCCTGATTATGTACTTTATATGTAGTTAAATAACTCATAATAATGGATAATCACATTACAATGAATATATCCTGAAAATTATATGTTAATATGAATCATTGCTTTAACTAAAAAATGAAACAGTATTTTCTTTTATTACTTTAGACAATCATTTGTAAAAAAAATTTCAAACATTTTTAAAGAATAATTACTAAGTAAATCAGACAGTCAAAGATGGAGAATGTTATTTTATTAGAAACATTTCAAATATCTTTAAATGCTCCATAATATTGTAAAACACATACATATATATAAAGTATTTATATGCAATACATTGTAAAAATAAAATTCATTTTCATTCAGTAACTGTTCCACAATAAAATAAAATATTCATTCGAATTTTAAGTGTAAGTAGGCAAACTTGATGTAAATATAGTGTTAAAAAAATTCATTTTCATGACAGGATAAATACCATATCAACTCTAATATTTTATGTACAAAAAAGGGGGGGGGGGAGGCGATGGAAAAAATACACTTTCACCAAAGAATAATTATCTACATTTATCTAAAACTTTACCTAATAATCTATATACACAGGCTTCAAGAAACAAACGTTTTTGCAAGTTTAAAATGTACTTCAAAAAATAATAATAATAAGATAACAACAAATCATCAAATTAAATTTGATCATTTCTAAAAATTGTTGCCTTTTGCGATGGTATCATTCCCCTTAAGAATATTTTAATTTAAAGAAAGAAATGACATAAATTTTTAACAGTAAATAATAATTATTAATAATTTAGAAATCAATAATTTGTGAAATGTAAAAATCAAAGAAAAATTTATTTAATTTTTGTAAACATTCCTTTCACAAATTATCATCAAATTGTTTTTCTTCAGAATAAATATTTTCTCTTGACTTTGAATTATGAATTAAAATTATAAACAGACATTTTTTTATATGATATACACTTAACTGACTCTATTTGATAATAATAGTGAGTTCTTTTTAAGGAAACGATACAATTGTTATTCGATAGTCAAACAGTTCCAAGTTTTTTAAAAGAAGTTGTATTGATCCTATATACTGTAAGCCATTCTTGCGCAAAAATATATAATTAATAACTACTAAATTAATTAAGAATTAAAATATATACTAACTGTGTACCAAGTGCTAGGATCCCAACCTAAATAAATATACCAGCTAACACTATTTAAAGCAGACGAATACCTAATTAGATAAATAAATCAGAATAAAGCAAGAATTATATCAAAGAGTTGTTGAGAGTTTTTCCTAACAAATATATACACTAGAATAATGAATAAAATACAATGATATCATATATTTTAATTAGATAAATTAAAGCTAAAGAATGTCAACAACTTGCATATTGGATTCTAACACAGTATTGAAAAGCACATGCAATTGTTGCCCAATTTGTCACGTGATTACTCGCTTGGTGCCAGTCAGTCGCGAATTTCCCCCATTCTTTCAATTTGAGACGTCTATTCGCACGAATTGCTTCCTCCGTTCTCTGAAGAAGGGCATCACAGATGGCTGACCTGTTCTTTGCTCGTCATGAACATCAGTCCTACCTTCAGAGAAATGACGACACCATTTCGTTACATTTTGTCGATTCATAATGATCCCATAAACAGATTCTTTGTGAATATTCGCTGGTCGCTAACCTTTTGCATGAAGAAAACGTATGACGAAGCGCATTTGGCGGGATTCTGAATCGGCGCAGCCGTTTTAAACTCGACCTTCTCCAACCAGAATCAACGTTGAAATGCCGAACGACCGCGAGGAGAAAGCTAACAGTTCAAGGTTAACACCTGTGTTGCCAACTTGCTAGCCAAAATTTTTCTTTTCCTCTGGCGTACGGTGTAACTTTACTTTTCGAAATGCCCTCGTACATATATTGCTCTCATTCGACTTATCCTCGACTATGGTGTACAGGTCTATCAGGTTGCCTCTGTTAGCAACCTTGATAAACTAGAAAGGGTACAACTCTCTGCTGCCAGAGTCATAACTGGTCTCCGCAATAGCTGCCCGAGGGATATTGTTTTGTATGAAGCTGACTTGCAGCCTCTCAGATTACGAAGCAGATTCCTGTTGGCTAAATATTTTGCCAAGCTTATCAGTTATGGAGACCAGCATAGAACCTCTTGTTATGTGCGCAATTGGCACAACAATCGTCGCCTTAATAGAGAAAGTTCACTTAGCTATGCTGAAAGCGAGGGATGGTTACATAATGAAGTAGAGTATGTCTCTCTGGCCCGCTCATAGATGTTGCTGCGTCGTTCTATGAACGGGTCTTTTTTAACACCGAATTATCCTCACGCACTAACAAGGACACTCATTATCCAGAGTATCTTAGGCAGCTTGCTTTGGACACTATTCATAAAGTCCCGTGTGACGCATTACAGATCTATACTGATGGCAGCATGGGAGTAGGCGCTGTTTCGGGAAGTGGAATTTTCATCAAAAAGGGGAATGGTATTAGGATCTGCAAGAGAAATCCTGACTGCTGCTCAGTATTTCGGGCAGAACTCTTAGCTATTGAGGAGGCTTTGAAGTTTTGCTATACTGAGAGTGTCAACACAGATATTTGGATATTGAGTGATAGCCGAAGTTCTATTCAGCATCTATCTGAATGGTGGAGGCATGGTGACAGAACGACAACGAGTATTATCCAGCTATTAAATAGCTTTAATGCTAATGTTAAGATCTTTTTTCAGTGGGTACCATCGCACGTGAATGTCTATGGGAATGAGATTGCAGATGGTTTGGCCCGCGAGGGCAGCCATAAAGATTCTACACATGGTGGCTGCCTTACTTTTTCAGAAATTGCTACTCGGGTCAAACAAGATATCAGTTCCTCTTGGAGGCAGGCCCCCGTGCATGAATGGTACAAAGGTGCTGCTTTACTTGGGACAAGCAGTAGACCAGATGAAACTACTCTTGCTAGACTACGAAGTGGACATACTCAAGCTCAACGGCATGTGGATGGTCTTAAAGTTTACCCTTCTTGTCCGAAATGCAATGTGAACCAAGCCACTCCTGCCCACATCTTTGCTTGTATTGGATGCCATAAGAGCCAGCTGTTCTCAAGTCCAACTACAGTTCTTGATTGCTTAAAAACGTACGGGTTCATGGACTTGATCTAGATGTTTCTGTCGGTCAAGTGGGATAAGAAACAACATCAACAGATCTTAATATTTAAAAAGCCCGAGGGAACCCGAGCTAAAGGACCACCAATTAGATGGTTGAATGACATCGAGAAAGACGTTACTAATTTGAAAGTTAAAAATTGGAGATGAGTCGCTACAGAGAGAGGACGCTGGAAGGAGCGTGTTGTTAAGGCAGCCAAAAGCCTATGAGAGGCTGTTGCTTGGTTGAAGAAGTGTATCGCGTTGAATCGTCAATAACAACCGAAAAGAATCAAGATTTATCGGCAGGACTTGAATCTAACCACAGACGAGGAAAATATTTTAACTAAAACGCGAAATAAAGCTGAACAAACTATTCATGAGTTTGTGTTGCGTTTCAAAGTTTGCGATAAATTAGTAACAGAATTAAGCATTTTTCGTCGAGTCTGCAGTCGATAACACAAAAATGTAATATCGTGAGAGATGATTCTGAATATTTTACAGGATTTCTGTTTTTAATCCATTTTTTTCATGAACGTGTTTTAACGTCATCATTATAACGTCATTTGTCTAACCTTAAGTGTGCCTTTCCTGTTAAGGATTCAAACTTTGAAAATACTAAAAGTATTATTCTTATTGTTACCAATAGTGGTCTTAGAATTAAAAACGTCGAGGTGCCGTGATATAAAACTGGTTATTCTAAAAGTATCATTGGCCTTTTAGGCAAGAGTGCATTGAAGATATATATCCGACAGTACGTACAGGGGGGTCTTAAAGCATAGGTCTCGGGGGGGGGGGGGCTCGTTTCGTTTTCGACTCACCCTCAGTAAGATCTGAAATCATGATTCGAATAACTTAAATGGTCAAATGTTATTCCTGTTCATATTCTCTGAAAAACTGGGAATTCCGAACTCTATGTGCCAACTGGCAATTATGTGATAACCGCAGTTCATATCTAGGCCTAGATCTACTATCATATGCAATCATTTAGTCCAGTGATTCCCAAAGTGGTCTGTATCGACCCCCAGGGGTCTATGACAACCTGCAAGGGGTCCACGTTAGCGGGAAAATAATTAGGTGTTCCATTAGGTGTAAATGATGGTCTACATGATTGTGGCTCTTATTAAACCAGATCGTGAATTTAATTTTAAAAGAAAATTTAATCAAGTAGTAACCAGATTTTACCTCTATTTAGTATATTTATTTACTAAGTTTATATATATAAAGGAGGTTATTTTGCAGTTACAAGGTGACAATGCTCAACATTTAAATGGCCCCTAGTTAGAGAGAATACTTTATTTTTGGTTATTTTTTACAATAGGCAATGAATTCGTATGGTCACATAAAAAAGGTCATTTCACGAGAGGAATTAATTGATCGGAATATCTACTAACGAATATCTTAAAAGTTTAGTAACGGATGTCAGCAATTTTGACTTTAAAAAGTTATACCTGTCCTTTAATCTCTAATGATGGAATATTGTGAGAAAGCTTTCAATTGCTTTTCTTAATTGGGAGGCGTTTCAGCGGGTTTTCCAATTTCCTAAACTATAAAAAGAAAGAAAGGAAGGAAAGATCGGACACTAATAACTGAAGAGATTTAGGTTTAAAGCTGACTAGACTGATGCCAAATGTTGAAAATTTGTTATTGTAGCGCCAGTTCATCTCTCCCATTAAAAATATTTGTTTTTGGTGAGTTAATTTTATGTATTAATTAAATTTAATTAATATGTCTTAAGTTTATAACCTTTATTTTACAGTTAGAAATTGAAACCTTTTTAAGTAACCAGCTCTATACCAGCTATCCAAAAGACATTTAAGTTGATAAATTTGCAAAAATTCAATATTAGATCAGCAGGAGTCTATCCCATTTCGAAAAACATGACAAGGGGTCTATGAGACAAAAAGTTTGGGAACCTCTGATTTAGTCAAAAGAGTACAATCAGTCGATCCGGTTTATGGGATTGTGAGTCATGCAAATTTATTTGTTACTGGTGTTAGTTCAACTCTATAGAGGGTACTATGAAAGCGCGGGTATATATAAAAGTGTAGTGGCACGCTCACATACACTCTTATCAGCATGATAACGAAAACTTCGCTCAAAATTTATTTCACCACCAGATACGGGATTAGCGGCCCATATGCCTAGATATAACGATCCACTGACACTCTAGAGTGAGAAGGTAAGTGGCCTGTTGCGAGTTACCATATTACCGAGTGTTCTAATTTGCGTGTGATATTAGTATATTTAAAAGTGTGTAATAAAGTCTTGCTATATTTGTAAAGAAATGTGGAAGTCAATTATTTTAGGTAGTCAGTTATTCCATCCTCTGACCTAAACGTGAAATTACTACGTATGAGCAGTGGCGTAGCTACCAATGGGCTAGGCGGTGCCGTGCACCGGGGCCCTCAAGCCCAGTTGAGCCTTTCCGACCCTGACCACCAAGCACAAGCAGAATTTGCGGTAATTTCTCCCAAATTTAAGATATAAATATAAAAGGTTGCAAAAAGAAAAAAAAATCTAAGATCTTAAAAAACCTACACAAGAAGCAATTCCTTTCTAGTTACATTCTATTTTTAATATCATTCATAATAAGCTAGTTTCTTGTTTCAATATTTCGCAATCTTCTCGTTTCTGCAATACACTGATGTAATCCCCCCTCCCTCCTCTGCCTGTTTTTTTTTAATAATTATAATAATAGTGTATTGTATTTTCTTTTTAATGCATATTTTTTGTATCATTTTCTGTCTATCTCGGTGGACCATTTTGTAGCTCTCAGCCCTTTCTAGTGGATGAGTTCGATCCTCCAGAATAAATAAATAATTAGCTTCGTATTCTCCAATGGTGTTTTGTAGCATAGCATTGCGTTTCTGCTTCCTTTTAATGTCAGGAAGTACCCGAAAACATACAAATTATATTGGATTAATTACGGATTACGGATACAAAAATTACGGATTAAAAAATTATTAAAATTACGGATACAAAAAAAAAAAGCAAACCTAGGGGTGCGTTTAAGCGCAAGCAACGCCAAGAAAGAGAAGATAGTAAATAAAATTTGTAGCTTTATATTTAAAATATTCATATATTTTTACTTGATAAGATCCAACCAATATAAGGCCCTCATTTTTTTCTTCTTGCTCCAGGGTCTTTGGATACCTAACTACGCCACTGCGTATGAGTGCCGGATTCGAGTGAGTCTACAGCACTGGTTACCACGTTTGTACTAGTATTTGACAGTGTATGATACATACTGTCTACATTTAAAGGTCATAGGCTGGGCCTACTTTTGGATAGGGGGACCAGGGCCTCAGAAAACCTTAAGACGTACCGGAGTACATAAATTAATTAAGATCTTTTGCACAGTTCCGGTGTTACAATCACAACAAACGAGAAATCACTTTCGACGATTCGGAGACTAAAAACATTTTTGAAATACCTTTGGGGAAGGTAGATTGAATGGTTTGGGCATCACCAAGATATTGCAGTGCATCCGGAACAGGTTTTAAAGGACGTTGCTAGGCCTTCGCGTAAAATGTTTGTACATTTGTGATTTTTCGAAGCTGAAAATAAATTTTTAAACCCAAATTCTTGTTTCCATTCCTTATTATAATTTTACTAGTTATAGTGAGAGCGTCACGTATTAAAGCTTATCTGATTACAGCGCTCTTTTACCTATACCGGGGATGACGAACCAGTGGCACGCGTGCCATTGATGGGAAACGACACAATGTTTTGGGCACGCCAACGATCAAAATGGTTTGCATTTTATTTCAAAATAACAAAGTTCACTATGAAGTATTAGGAACAATCGTAAGTGATCGGTCGTGGGAAGCACACTCGTTTGATATTGTCTTGCCTTAGTTACGTCGTGGACTACAATTGCTAATGATGCAAAGTTTGTTTATGCTTAGTATAGTCAATTTCATTGAAACTGTATTTTAAAGTTTATTTGTGTTACATTTATGATTTTTAACTGTTATTTAACATGACTAGTTCAGTAGAAGGAACAAAAAGTGACCAGCAAGTTCCGATATTATTGCTGGTTTCAAGTGCCAAGAATTTTCTACGAGTAATAACGCATATTCTTGACATTTCCTTAATTCCTGAAATCTACTTATAAATTCATCGGATAATGCAGTTACACAATTTCAAATAATTGTATAGTTTTTCCAGCAAAATATCGAGACCACCCTGTTTTACTTTTGTCATGGTTGGAAAATTGCGCATTATTTGATTTTGTATTTATTCATGATAAAGGATTAATTTTTCTTCAAAAACAAATGTTTATTTTTCGCCATCTATGAAACTATTTTGTTTTCCTACCTGTAAAACACTATTAATTTTGTTTAGTTTCTCTGTAATGTGTACAGAAAAGCTAAAATATACTACCATACACACACATCATTTTTCAGTTCATTGTAAATTTTGTATTTTTGTTCTAAAAGCAACATTATTTCTTCTTCGCTAGGGGAAAAAACCTTTCTAAATTTACCTCTGCTAAGCCAACGCACCTATGTACTATGTAAAATAATGTCACTAAATTAACTCTTCTCCTCCTCCAAAAAAGACTTCAATTTTCATGTTTCGATTATCCCTTTACTTTATAACGGTTTTCATGACAGTTTCTATGCTAGGATTAGTAATATGTGTCGCCAAATATTCCTGCTGAATAATGCAGTGAAGTTGTATAAGATTTGTTGAATTATATTTCTGTTCTAATAGCGATATAAATCCATTTTCAAATCCAGTCGTTGAAGGACAGCCATTAGTACACACACTGCTTTTTTATTTCTATATTGTTCTCTTCTAGGAACAATAAAACACGAAAGTTGAAAGAAATAAGTTAAATATAATCTACGCGCCTCTAGTTTGTGGGTCTTCATTGGAAGGAATTTTAAAAAATTCTTCGTGGATTGAGTTTTGTTCGGTATAAGTATTTAGAAAAAAACCAAGTGTTGTGATGTTTTTGAAGTATCCGCAATGGAGTCAAAAGCAAATTAATAAACGCGAAGTACACTATAGCAAAAATCAATTCATTAAGAAGGAGTTCCCCGATTGTAATGAAATTTCGTATGCAAAGACATTTGTACCGAACATGCAAATGATTAAAATTTGGTGTCCAATGAAGGAATAATGATAGTTGGCGCCACTAGACGCATGCGCAACGCCGACATTCGTAATTGTTTAAATATACCATCCTTTAAGCAGCATATCCAAGATATCTCGATTAAATTTTTTGATTCACTCAATAGCTCTGATAATATTAATATGCAAAACCTTGAAAATTATACAGCCAATATTAAGAGGAAGCGACCCAGGAGAATTCTCCTGGACTCGTACAATCCTCCATAACTTAAATTTCTCTTTTTATTTGCTAAATTCTATTATCTTAACTATTTTTGATCTACTTTTATTTATTGCATTGAATGTTAACTGTTCTTGTGGCGGAGTGCTCAGAGCTCCCGCTACACTCAAGACTGTAACTGCAGCACGGCCGTGCGTGGTCAATGCGAAGGAGGGTGTCCGCCTCGCAGAAACCCGCCGGTCGCTTTTTTCATACTTGTCTTAAATTTTTTCTCCCCTACTGGACAGTGCGTCGCCACACATCATTACACACACTCACACCCCCATGGGCAGCCTTTTTTGAGCCAATATCCTCATCACTACTACATCCAAATTGGAAGGCGCTCTCTTCCACCAGATTCCAAAACCGAGCCGCCAAAGATCATCGCCTCGAAGCCCGGCCTGCCGCCACTCGTCCAATTGCTAAGCTCCATACTATCCAGTATGAAAATGCAACTTAACCAAGACCTATACAGAACTTTTTCTAGCCAGATAAGAGTCTGAGGGTTCCCAGAAACCCATGTCGTGACCCTATCCTATCTTGGACTGGTTCACATTCCCCGACATGTCTGGTGTGGAAAGAAACATATCACCAACGAAAGCCATAATTACAAATATTTATTAACACACAAATACAATTAACAAGTCAGACTTTAAGTAGAAACCCTGGAGTGATTATTCAATTCCCTAGATTAATCCTGATACACAACTCTAACATTCAATTCTAACCTTTAAATCTAATATTCCCACTAAATAATCTCAACTATTAGAATTGACAAAGGAGACGAACGTGGCTAACTTCAGGTCGATACTAACTATAATCCCTTTGATTATTTCAATGATTAACACTATCAATTACTATCTAATACGTGCTAAGTTCGCTAGAGTGATCCGTGGTTACTATACTATACTATAAGTTATACTTACTATAAGTTTCGCAATTCCTTCTTCTTACTAAATCTAGACTTTATATAGTCGAATTCATTAGCATATCACTATCTCGTGTTTTTCCCGAGGAGGCTGTGAAATAGAATAATTGTTGGCCCCAAAGTTACCCCAAGAGGGTTAATGAAAGATTGACGCGGATAGACCCGTCACAGCCCCCCCTCAAGAAAAAAAACGGGATTTATAAAAGGGTCTCAATGGCCCGATATAAATTACGTTGAAAATTTTAAGTCGTAACTTATCTAGATATCTTACATTTTAGTTTAACAATAACTTCTACAGAACACGCTAAAGAAATACTCAAAAACTACTAGCTCAAACTTTATAATCACTCCCAGATTTACAACTTTTACATCCATTATATAAGGTGTACCCCATTGGGGCGAGGACCAAGGAAAACCTCCCACTGAGGGAAAAACCCGGCCGTAAAAAAACCGCAAACTTAGATATTTAAATACATATCCTGGTTATATAACTTTTTATCTTCTACACAAAATCTTCAAAACATCAGGGTCAGCCAACCTGAAATGAGAACTGGATCAGTGGACGTACAAAAAAATTTTTGAACACTTTATACGCACAATATTGAAAAATCCACACATATTTAAATTGTCAAATACTTTACAAATTTTATCTGGTTTCTAAAAATAAAACTCCCATCCAATCGCGTAGCGCTGTTAGTGTTATGGTTAAATTCCTTTCTCTGCGCCGCGAACCCCCAAAACCAGATATATACTAATATACATTTCAACATGTTTATATATACACAATTATATACAATTTTCAAAATACTCAATATAAACAAACAATGCAATGAATTCTCTCACATTTAGCCAAGCCTTTGGATATGGTAAACAAATGTAAACATACACATGCTTTCCACAATTTAGAATATTGAAATATACAAAAGGTCATTTCACTCAACGCAGCGAGACTTTTGCATTAGACAACACTTAACAAAACGAGACTTTCTTCTTGCAAAAATTCAACCGACTCCCTGTCAGTAAAAATATAAATGAAACAATACAACCTGGTTAATATTTTGCTCCTCTTCTTTCTTTAATGTCTCCTATCTACACCTCCAATGACGTGGACCTTCTGCTGGGTCGATTCCCTCTTCGCTCCTGGCAGTCTGGTCTATATTCTCGGCGACTCCTCAAGTTGTAGTGGTGACCTCGTCCTTCTTGATCTCTCTAGATGGGGTGAATCTTTCATGGCTTGCCAATGATCCCATTGGTGATCTTGATCTGGCTTTCCCATACCTTTCTCCGCCGTCTTCAGAACATCTGAAGTTGGACCTTTTCTGTTGGCGATTCCTTTCTGGAACTTGGCTACTGCAGTGATCGTCGATTCTGTAACGCTTCTTGAACTGCACATTCGACGAGATGGAGGACGGGAGTCTTCGCTTGTAGACTTCTTTTTCAATATTTGCTCTTTTACTCCACGGCACTTCTGTAGGGATTCGGTTCTCCTCTCTCCTTTTCTGGAGTGCTGAGTTTTCACGAATTTTTTCTGGCTCGGCTGTGATATCGAGTCAGTTAAAGTCCTCTTGCACCGACCCTTAGTCAGCTCGTGTCCGCTCCTTTTTCTCTCCAAGATTATTTTTATTTCCTACTCTACCATTTTCTTTTCCCTCCTGTCTTCTACCAGACCCATTACTCTTAGAACCTTGTGACCTATCTAACCCACCATCTACCATCCTCAAAACTACTCGAATCCACCAGCTAATTGAAGAATCTACCTCCACTAAACCTTCATCACTTTTTCTGATGGTAAATTCGAACCTGATCTATATTAACTGTCGTTTTTTTCCTGCCTTCCAAATTACAACGTTATTGTTTTTAACAATCACCACTCTAAAAGGACCCTCAAATTTAGGGCAAAACTTCGCAACCACCTTTTTACTGGCTGAACTAATAGGGTGAGTTTCGACCAACACTAAATCATCCACCTTAATGTTAATTTCGCGTCTCCTTTTATTGTAATATTTCGCCCACTTTTCTTGCTTTTTCATTGTATTTTGCCTAGCTTCCTCAAACACCTTTTCCATATTCTGAACCACAAATTCTGTACTATCTTTGACCATCACAAGTTTTTGAAATGGGGTAATAATTTTTCTGCCCAAAAATAATTCTGCTGGGGTTTTTCCCGTCGTTTCATGGACTGCCGTTCTAAGTGCGTATGCGAATTCATTTAAAAACCTATCCCAGGATTCATGATTATAATTTACAAAAGAAGCAATCATTTGTAGTAAATCGCTATTAACACGTTCCGTTCGATTTGATTGAGGTCGATACACTACTGTTTTGACATGCTTTATATCTAATCTCTCACTTAAATGTTCAAAAACTTCGGATACAAATTGGGGACCATTGTCGCTTATCATTTGAACTGGAGCTCCATATCGCGAAATATAATTTTCGAACAGGGCATTGGCGATTAATTTTGCGGACGCTTTTCCGAGGGGTATTACTTCTAACCACCTTAAAATGATCCGTTATTACACAAATATATCGATATCTTTGGGGTTTCGATGCTGGGTAGGGGCCTAATAAATCTAATGAAACTATTTCGTTCGGATAACTAGTTACAATCGGTATTAAATGACCGGCCGGTAACACGTTCTTATAGTTAAATTTTTGGCAGGTTTCACATGTCAAAACATAATCGTGTATCGACTTACGCATGTATGGTCAATAACATTCATCCTTCACGCGTAAGCAAGTTTTCCGTATTCCAAGATGTCCAGCCATAGGCTTATCATGAAATTCGTGCATTATCGCACCTCGCATCGATTTTGGAATATATATTCTCAATTCTCCTAGAGAGGATGCGTATTTCGCATAAAACAATCCCTCTATAAGTTTGAAATCCTGGGACCAGTTCCCACAGACCCCCGCATTTACTGAACTGTCATCGGGTTTTGTAAGTAGCGATATATATGACCAAGCTCGGGGTCTTGCTTTTGCTCAGCTATCAATTGCTCCCTTGACGAAAGTATCACATCTCTAATTACTGCACAAGTTATATTGCTATCCCCAAAATTTTCCACGATTTTTGTATTTAAAAGATCAATTTTTAAATTCCCCTCGCCTATTTTTAATTCTTCGATTTGCGAATCCGGAATCGCTAAAGACTTTTCCTCGAAATTCATAGTAATCTTTGCGTTTTTTATAAAATCGAAGCCTAAAATGCATGGATATTCGAGATCTGCCAATATGTGAAAATCCCATTTTTTTGCGAATTCTCCGATTCGAATTTCTAATTCAACTGTTCCTACATTGTTGCAACAGGCGCCCTGAGCCGTTATAACTTTTGCATATGACTTTTTTATTGGCTTATAAGAAAAATATGCCCTATATGTTTCTTCAGAGATAAACGACTTCTCGGCTCCAGTATCCCATAATGCCTTAGTGAAGATATCGTTCACTAATATTGGCACATACGGGAGTTCTACTGGGGACATCCTTAAAGCAGAAAACCCTTATAGGAGGTTTCTCATCAACATGCGATCGATCTTGATTTCGAACGCTTAAAAAGTGTAAATTTTTATGACTACCCCTATTCCATCGATTATTCGACCCCCGTTCAAAATTATCACTCGGACCCCTATTTCTAGACTGATTTCGCCCACCACGATTCTCGTATCCACGATCATTCCTATCCATACAGTTACTGTTCTCGAACCCTTGATTACCATAGTTCCCGTCCCATAGGAAGTTCTATAACCCTGCCTCCTATCATTCTGACGTTCGACTACCCCAGTATCTCTCCAATTTCTTTTAGTACGACCCTCGTTAGACCTCCTACTCACATCACAAGCTCGTCTTTCAATATTATTATTGCTCGAACCCGGATTGTCTCTCCTCAAATATCTGTCCTCTTACTTGGATATCATCTGAAGCAACTGCAATTGAGTAGTTGGATTTCTAATCTCAATATACTCCATTAATTGCGGTTCCAAACGAGCAACAATATGTTCAATTAAACTCTCATCCGACATATTTAATCCCAACTTTTTATGTATTTTAAGAATCTCGTAAATAAAGTCTGACGGAGCCTGACCGTGACACGACGAATAGAACTCGACTTGCAATTCAGTCTTATTCCTAACCACTGGGAAATTTGCCTTCAAAGCATCTTTCAATTGCGCGAAATCGGTAGGGGTTCCTTTCACTATCGAAGATCCAAAAAATATCATACCAGTCTAAGGCTCAACCTCGGAGAAGCCCTTTAAGATAATAACATGCCAAATTATTAGGTATCTCGTAAAACTTAACATTACTGTCAATATATTCGAGGAATTCATCGATATTTTCAACACCAGAAAAAAAATATGAGGCAAGAGCCTAAAATTGGATCCGACTCCCATCTCGGGTTAAGGGAGAAATGTCCGGAGGACAAACTAGTTGGGTGCCATTGTCGTGACCCTATCCTATCTTGGACTGGTTCACATTCCCGACATGTCTGGTGTGGAAAGAACATATCACCAACGAAAGCCATAATTACAAATATTTATTAACACACAAATACAATTAACAAGTCAGACTTTAAGTAGAAACCCTGGAGTGATTATTCAATTCCCTAGATTAATCCTGATACACAACTCTAACATTCAATTCTAACCTTTAAATCTAATATTCCACTAAATAATCTCAACTATTAGAATTGACAAAGGAGACGAACGTGGCTAACTTCAGGTCGATACTAACTATAATCCCTTTGATTATTTCAATGATTAACACTATCATTAATACGTGCTAAGTTCGCTAGAGAGATCCGTGGTTACTATACTACATAAGTTATACTTACTATAAGTTTCGCAATTCCTTCTTCTTACTTACTAAATCTAGACTTTATATAGTCGAATTCATTAGCATATCACTATCTCGTGTTTTTCCCGAGGAGGCTGTGAAATAGAATAATTGTTGGCCCCAAAGTTACCCCAAGAGGGTTAATGAAAGATTGACGCGGATAGACCCGTCACA